>VCRD01000475.1:48914-321874 GCA_006783055.1 Trinorchestia longiramus
TAGGTAATTTATAATTGTTTTTATTGTATATAATTTTTATGTATTTTATTTCTTCGTAATTATGTGCTTGTTAGTTGATAATCTCCTAAACCGTTAAAATATAACAAATCTAAATCCCAACCTGTAACATCGAACCGAATATAACACGCTGGAACGCGTGAAACAAAACTTTGATCAATTTAGTCGATTTGTTCTGCTAATTCTTATGGAGCTTAAACTATAGCAGCTCTACAGCTAGTGTGTTAATCATGAAATGGGCGCGGCAGCTGTGGTCCACCCATAAGTTCCATGCAGTTCTGCTGTCAATAAGCTGATTGCAATGATGAATGTGTTCGTCCGCTGCTGCAGACATCCCCGATGCTCCAGCTTCTTCATTAGAAATCCGTTCCTGCCAGAGCAGAACTGTTTCCCTTAAATCACTCGTAGCACTTTTTCCAGAAAGCTCGTAAATTTCTCCTAGAATACACGAAAAATCGACAATACATCAAAGGCACGCGTTCCCCTGAAGTGTAGGAAAAATTTCGTTCGCAGGAAGTATTGGAATTGGACTCTCATAAAAGGCTAGAACGAACGTTGACCTTCGCTAATGGGCGTAAGACCAATGATGAATGAGAATTAACAATGCTAAAAAAACTTCTTGAAGCTACATTGTCATTAACGGCGACCATCTACTTAAGAGTGATGACGTTGTCAGAAGTTCTGACTGAATTTAAGACCAATCAGAATACAAAGTTTGAAATAACCTAATATTCTTATGCATTGCATATCAGGTAACTACAATAAAATATTATGAATTCAAATTCAACAATCGTGTGCCTGTGAATTGATTATTACATGACTAATTTAATTAATTACCTAGCTTATTATTCAATAATTTACACAAACTGATTCTTTATTGAACGGATTAATGTCACCTGGTTGTGACTTATAAGCGACTGGCTGCGAAATCTAACCAGTATTTGCAAAAATCATTTTTTCTACATACTCGTAGTATCTTCAGAGTTTATGTTCATTTTTTATCCCTCAAACCAAACTAGACTCAGTTCAAGTTTTTGGGAAGATTATTTTACTTCATCGTGAATGAACAGTAGTTAAGTCAAAATTCTGTTTATAAGCTTGAAAAGCACGGTTGAACTCGTATTTTATGATTAATCGTTCAAAAAATCGTCTGTTCAATATTTCTAGAATTATGAGTAGATAGTACCCGTGGAAATTTCACGGCTTAGATTTGACTAATTTAAAATTATTGTAGTGACAAAGGTATTGAAGATTTACGACAAATTATTGTGTTTTACACGCATATTTTTTATTAATATATACAGAACTTCCATTATGTATCTTATCTACCGATAACATGGCCTAAATAGTACCCGTGGAAATTTCACCTTTAAGAAGTGATAAAATTAAGGATCGATAAAATAAAATACAATTTTCAGTTTTACCCGTAGTACTATCGGAACCTGAATATTTTTATTAGATATATACAGAACTTCGATTCTGTATCTTATCTACCGAAAACATGGCTTGTAGGAGAATAAGGCTAATAACGGAAAGAAATTGCATATTTTATGGTGATCCGGCACCTTTGACATCCACACTACAATGATTATAATACATGAACAGTATACCCGTTTTGGCTTCGCTTCATTAATTTTTTTTCAGTAATAGATAAAAAGTAATTGGACGGGCACACAGATTTAGAGAGAGAGAAAGAGATAGAGGGATGAAGATACACTGTGTTTTATGTAAGTAAATAATCATTTTTATGAATGATGAGAGTATTTTGTTCATAATTCCTTTTATGGATTCAACGCCTACTGGAAGTATACCCCAAGCAAATAAATTAATCAAACTTCAAAAAATGATAATCCAACTGGTGTTATTAAATATATGGTTTTTGTTGTAAATAATTAAAAATTAATTGTAGAGAAAAATTTATTTTCAATCTATCACTTTTTTTCAGTAGTACATACAAAATGGTAGAGTTATGTAGTTGATATGGCACTCCTATTTTTCAAAGTCCAGTAGCTAATATTTATTATTCTTTTAATACATATTTGGTGTTCATATCTGACCAAGTCTCACATTAATAATTGCAGTACATGAAAACATAATTAGCATCTCTTTTGAAAGTACTTGTACACGCAAAACCATTCCGACACGCACCAAATCTAGATGAATGCTCTACATATTCATGAAAATTCATTAAATTCATCAAATTTCTACATAGTCATCACATTTGAACACGTAAAATAATATTAAACAATTGATATCAAACTTATTCTTCAGTCAAATGTTAATTCAGGGGTGAATCCAAACTGTGGCATTAGGTGAGATAGTTAAATATTTGTTTGAAAATCCGTAGAATGTAATGTTCAGTTGGCTCGAGATACTTAAATGTTTGTAGTAAAATCCGAAGACTTTTTTGTCTTTTGTTCCGTGAACTATATAAATACAGAGTGTCCCAAAAATATATGCTCACGCTTTGACTGCCCATTACTAATGGAAAACTAGAATACGGGAAGAATAATTGAATATTGAAGAATATATTAATAATGAAGTTTTCTTTTTTCATTTTTTTGAATTCAATGTTTTTCCCTTTAATTCAACTCGTTAGTCTTGCATCTATGTCAATAAATACTGCAATTAAAACAAAATATATGAGTAATGGGCGGTCTAAAAGTGAGTATATTTTTTGGAGACACCCTGTACATACAAAGAGGTTAGAGTGCAATAAATAGGTACTATTTATTTGTATACTATGTACATCCCATGGAAACTCTTCAGTACAAAAGTGATAAAATTAAGGATTTTCGATCCATAATTCAGTAATAAGTTTCATTAAATCTGGCTAATTTTAACTTATTATAGGAACAAATGTTTTAGGAGCACTGGAAAGTCCTGTGCTCTTTAGTTTTATTTTATTTAACTTCGAGGTATTGTAGCAAAGAAACTGTGACTGCAAAATTTTACTGTTGACAACGTGAACGTCTAAATGCATCGTTGCGTAAAAAATGATCTGTTTTAAAGCACAGGAGAGGAGTCATTTTGCAACGTGATAACGCTAGACACTATTCTGCCAAACAAACGCAAGAACAAATAAAGTCCTTTGGTTGGGACGTTCTTCGCCACCCACCGTACTCGTCAGCCCTTGCTCCATCAGATTTTCACTTATTTTGTTCTTTAGAGCATTTCATAAACGGAAATAGATTCACAAATGCTGAATTCCTTTATTTCTTTCATAGATGTTCATTTTTTGATGGGGATTAAAAATCTCCCAAGTAGATGGACAAAGGTAGAGTTACGCGTGAAAATTCATGCTTTTTTCTGATTTTTTTCGTCAAATTTGCTTGCGAACGTGGGCTTTGTGAAGGAATTTCCACATTGAAGGATGTTCCTTTGATATTCAGACCACAACGTTTACAATAAATGTATACCATACCGAATTTTTTCCTATCTAAATCCTTACGAGCGTGACAGAGAGACAGACCAAGGAAGCAATCAACAAACTGTGTATTATTATAAAGTGGAATTTTATGCTCTAACAACCTAAACTATCTGGTACGCTTATATCCCAATGACATAACTACAGGCTCGGGATCCAATGTTTTTAAACACTTGCTACCGTGACCTGATACACATATGCATATAGGGTGAACAAACAAATTTTGTGAATGAGTTCTTTAACAGATGCAATTCATTCAGAATCAAAAAATTCTATTCCATAAAGAAGTCGTGCGATCTCAATCTATCTGAACAGTGTTTCACACAACTAAGAAAATTGAGGAAAAGCTTGCCTGAGTTTAGGAGAAAGTGTATTTCTAACAAGGTTTGAAATATTTGTCCAGGGAGATCCAGCGGCGTATCCAGGATTGTGTTCGTCCAGGAGAGTAGGCATTCCAGAGACGAGGAGGAGGTAGCTCAGTTCTAAGCCTCTAAGATCGCCGATGTTCGCTCGACTGCTCACTGATCCCGTTGGTCTGCTGCAGACTATAAATATGAGCTCTGCAGGCTTTTCTGGACCTTAAAGCACTTTTCTCGGGAGCAATTACTTTGATATATTGCAAGTTTGCCCAGGCAATGTTATTAAAAGTATTTTCGTGAACTATATACTTTCTGCCTTGTCTATTCTTTCGATTTAAATGAATACCAGTTTTTTACGTTCTTTTAGGGTATAATTAAGCGACATAAGAAACAATGTTTCAATCAATTGTTCGAACATTAATCGATCGCAAAACAATAGATAATCGTTTACAGATTTTACTTAACATTTTATTGAAAGACATATTTCTAAAATGTATACTAAAATAATTCTTGACCAGCTTACTAAGTGGACGATATGAGTCAGGTCCTGTAAAATTTGAATAGGATATGTATAGAATACTTCAGAGCATCTGATTATATATCTTGTAAGCAACCTAATGCCCAATGAACTCAATTTGACGGTAAGAATTGCTACATCATATCAATCAATATATTATAAGAAATCCCTATGGTTTATGTTATGTATCCATGCAATAAAATAATGGAAATATCGAGCCAGTAGTATGTGCAATAATTTATCATATTCTCCAGTTTGGTAACGAAAAAAGTTTTCAGTCAACTGCCAAAGTTGGGGTCGATTTGAAATAAACCTTCAGGACGGAAAGTCGAAGTGATCAAATTGGAGGAGTTCAGAAAGATTGGGGCTGAATAAACGTGTGGTGATTCTAATAACGACTGTGATCGGGTAGGTACAGTTGATGGTTACTGCTTCTAGAGTCGGCGATGATGGATGCAGTCACTGAGTCATTGTTTGCACTAAATTCAATTGAAAAGCTGATGTTTATGAGGCAATTAGCATCGTATCGAGGCTGCAGGTAAGACCCAGCGTGAATCGTACACCTTACTCATCATTTGAACTTAATGTCAGGCCTCTGCTCTTACACCCTTTCGATGGGTGCGACATATTTTGTAGAAGAAATAAAACGTATGTTGTCAGAGAAAGTGATGTTTAATTTCACTGATTCATTTGATTATTTGCTTACACCTTGATCATCATATTTTTTGACAAGTCTAAGCTACATTATGAAATTATCAAGTTGCTAGGTCTGTTTTAAGGGTTTCGAAGCGAAAAAAACGGTTAGCAGTTATCAGTAAGTGATAGCTTTTCTAAAATTCATGCCAATAAAATGCTTATAAAATATAATTTTTTAATAAACGGATCAGCTGTTAGCAGGCATAAATTTCTGATTAGCCGTGTTCACCACTGCATACTAGCTTACGAAGCGTTGAAGCATGAATAATTATTCGTTTGCAGGCCTCTTGTATTATTGTACTAAAATAATACCTCAATAGGAAATGTTTGTAACCTTTCGGTGATTCTTTGATTGGTCCTATGGTGCCTTTAAATTATTTCATTCTCTATTGGTTGCTTTGATGCCCTAAACATCCTGCCAACACTGCACTCATGCAGCATAACTGCTAAAACTTGCTATCGAAAAGGTGTACTATTATCCATTAACCCTAGAAGGGTAAGCTAGGAGGATTTTCTCCTTATTTAACATGCATTTTACGCTTCTGAAATATAGAGTTACAATTTTCAAAAACTCATCAAATAAGCTCTTTCTCGTAATGTTCTTGCTCAACTGCGTTGCAGCGCGCATCTTCTCTTTACAGCCTTCGCCATATCACGAAGCAAGAAACCTCGAAATTCAAGCGCCACCAGCCGTACTCCACGCTAACTACACACACTGTGTCCACTGCTCGTCCAAATTTGATGGACAGAAATCGATCACCAAAACATAACTATTTTTCCACATAATGCCCAGAAACGTTTGGGTACACCTTCTTGCTAAGGAAAAAGATATATTGATTCCCATATTGTGTTTATCATGATACTGCGTTACGTTCAAAATAGCTCTACACCACACTAGTACCTGCAAATGGAAACTAATGCTAGTCAGTAACTAAAATTTTTCAATTTTAGAGTTCATTTAATTGACGAAATAAGATATCATTTTTTTGATATAAATAGAAAATACGTTTATGTGTGAAGAAATAAAAAAGGACGGCAATACATAAAAAGTAGAACCGATTGGGAAAAATCAAAGTGATTTTTGGATTCAGCATGCCAAAATCATCATTGAATGTGCCAACAAATTCCACAATGAATTTGTTATTGCCTAGTGAATCATTTCAGCAAGTCTCTTCAAAACGTCTGGACCGCAATCTTGCTAACCTACGCCCATTAAACACCAAGCTTAACATTGGACAAGGTACAAGGTTCTATCATTTTTACTTTCTTTATTACTTCTTTGATGACGAGAAGTACTTGATCACAACAAAATTATTTCTATGCATCAATTAGCTCATGTTTTGATGCAATTACAGGCAACGCATAGCCATCACGCTGTGGGATAATGCACCAGCGATGTTCACAGGCACAAAATAGCTCTCCCTTTTTAAATTAATTGGCCACATCTGTTCATTTATTAATGCTTTAAAACATGAGGACATCTCGTACGAAATATCGTTTATGAACAGAATGGCTTTTGAGGCCATTCTGTTCAGAATAGTTCATAAAACTTTTGTTGAAATGTGATCTACTGAAAGTCTCTTAGAATAGAATAGAATGAGGCTACAGGAACGAACCTTCTGGCCCATTCTTGGGTCGGATAATTACTTCGATAATTATTCGGTTGTTTACCCAAGTCCCATGCCGTATTTCTAGCCGCGTCAACCATGTCGGCAGCGGGATTCGAACCCGGGTCTTCCCGTTCGCAAGCAGATTCGCTCACCAGTCGACCAAGCTGGTGATCCAGTCGACCAAGCTGGTGATATTCTTTGAGAAATATTTCTCCTGTTCATAATGAATCCTATTGGTAATGAGGAAAGAGTGTTTCCCAAGTTACTTTTGAAACATTTTGAAAAATGTCTGTCAAGCCCACATTATGAAAATGGTTTAGAATGCGTAATGCTAAGACTAATAGAATTTCTATATTCTTGAGCACTAAAAATTAAGACAGCATTCAAGTTATTGCTAAAGCTTAAACTAAAATTTCAGCTATTTCTTCTAACCTTTATGAAGCAGACTACAGTAAGAGCTGGTAGTATTCGATAATATTGTTGTAGTCAACACCTATGGAGTACTGGGAGCGTTCAGCCTCTACTTGTGGTTCGTTTACTCCATTAAACGAGCATTGCCTCAATGTAAACATTTTCCCCTCGCTTCTGCTTCTAACGCTTTAGAGTGGTTCGCTACTCAAACATTTAGGGCAACATCCAGAGGAAAGTAATAGAAAAGTAAATTTCGTTGCACTTTTCATCGTTATTATTCAACTTCCAAGAACTCTAGTGGAAGTGAGAGGTACGAATCATCATGATGGATTTCTATTCTTTTCTCGCAGAAATTGCGACACTTCTTATCGATCTGAGACCAGTCACCACAAAATAAAACTTGTAACTTTGAGCTAACAATGGCTAACTCAGCCTAATTGTCATGGAGGTCTCAAATGTTGGCTCCCTTCAAGCTGCAGTGATCCAGCGATTTCGGGGCAAGGGTTAGTTTCAACACGTACAAAAGTATGCTACGAATTTCTTATGTGAAAAAGCGACTATGAAGAAAGTGGTAATCATATTACAAGCATAATTTATACCTGTAGAAATAATGAGTACATTAGAGAATGAAGTATTTTGCCTCATATCGAATTCGTAACTAAATAACAGCAATGTAAATGTTTGGTAAAGATTCAATATTACAACCCTGAAGAAAAATTGCAGTCAAATGCTTGGACTACGCAATAAATATTGAGTTTATTCAATAAAGTTTTTATTCGAAATCATGGGATTGTGCAGTCACTGAACGGCCCGCAAGTCTCTCCATTTACTTATATCCTGCCCTGATCTTGCTCACAAATTCAGACTTGGCCTCAAAGTCTGAGACAGTTTGTTTTTTACGAGGCACTTCATAACTGCGGCGCCACTCAACTCAATTACATGACACAACACTAAAACCCACCCATGAAACGACTCTCACTAAAGATTTAGCCTAAAGCCGTCAAGTTCCGCCTATCCTTCGTGAGTTAGTACTGAAGTTCAGAAAATCTCAGCGACCGCGAATGCTCAAGAATCATTGATAGAATGACGCTTGTGAAGGTTACTCGCCAACGAGCTCAAAATTTTAAGCTCTTCTGAATGATACGTCAACTGTTGTCGTAAATGGAAGTGAAACTGTTAGTGTAAAAATTGTCAAGCAAGGCTTACATTTGACAGTGCTAGTTTACTATCGAATCAGTGAGATCCCTCTAAAGGACAATAAACTCGGATGTTTCCAAACACTTTCATTAAGAAAATATTCTTTAGCAGTTGCAACGTGTCTCCAGCATAATGTTCTTGCTCGATGGAACGCCGTGGTCTAAGTGTCAATGTTGTGTCACTGTTCAACTACAATTACTCTGATACAGTGCAATTTCACCAGAGCACGAAGTACATTCAATTTTTTCTAGAACTGTACGCGTTGAGATTGGTTTTACTTTGAATTCATGAGCTGATCGGGAATTTATTAAACGTTTTATCTACGAAACAAATTGTTTCAAATTAACTTTACGAAAAATTTTTAGAAACCAACCGTACTTGATCGAGCTTAGCAAATTAGTTTTACAAATTACTAAAAAAATATAAAAAACGGGTTGAGTCGGCAAAAAACTATTTTATCACATTTTAACTTCAGCAAAGTTCATGCGAGTGCTCTATGAGCATCCTCGCTGTTCCATCAAAGTTCATTTCGCTATTGAGAGCAATACTAATTAAACGTCTATGCACCAGGAGAACAGTCTTGTGTACTTCGTACTGCTGATAAAAACTTCAACTCCGACGAGACTGAACGATATGAAGCAATCCACAAGGACGCAGTCCGCTATCGATCTGCAGGTGGACGCGTACAGATTGGTGCAGTTGTGATGCCTCCGTTCCTGATACGTTCGTCTGACGCTCTCCTTCCGATTGCTCTTCAAGGGCTATTGACTGCGGCCTTATTTAGAGCGGCATGCTCTATAGTTTCCTTGAAGATATAAACGGGCAACTTTCTGCAGAGCCCGATGCAATATTTTGTTGCTTTCATTTTACTGCAGAGACTGACTACGTACAGAGTATTGCTTCTAATAAAGGGTAAGGGCAATGATCACAACACACATTTGTTAAATTGTCTGAGAAAAAAATATGAAACCTTGTTACCGGTTAACATCCTTCATAAGTAACATGGATGCAAACAAAGAGGAAAATGAATTCAAACGAGAGTAACAGGACTATTTTTGCACATACATACTGAAATAAAACAGGAGCTGGAGGCCGTATGAACTGAATAAAAACCAAAGAAAACATGTTCACCTGAAAATTGGGAAAAGGTGAAAAATTTCTGAACAATAGCTAATAGTGTACTTCAAAAAGTTCAAACTTCTGTTTTGATTTCAGCAGGAGTAGGTCAAGTTAGTCTCTATCGTATGATCACTAACAGTTCCGTCTGTTTCCAATACAAGAGCATATGTTACTTAAAATTGAGCATTTTCCCCTGTTTCAACCACATCTACCTGGTCACTTGGATGCACATATTCATGATGAAATAAAGGACAAGCGTGAATACATATAGAACAAAACTAGTTTTTCATATAAATGATGGGTATATAAATCACTTTTTCTTCCTGTGAGATTATACGAACTGTATAAACTGCTTCGCACAAGGTCAAATTAAACGATGGCGTCATGATCATTTATTTTCTATTCGACATTAGGTTCAGTAATCGTTATGAATGATGCTGATTTGGGGAACTTCCCTTTTCTACAGAATAATGATACATGAAAAAATAAGGTATCACTGCTGCTTTACACCACAATTATGAATAAATTTTAGTGTTATAACTATATTATAAATAATTTAATAAGCTTCAGCTGCTTGTACCTATCACGGTATATAACACTAACATTCATGCTGAATGTTTCAAATGAAAAACATACATAAAACATAATATCTATTCATAATAATCTCGTCTACAAGAAACTTTGATCAATAGAGATCAAGAGAAGACTTTGATAGCCAAAATAAAATAATCACTTCATTAACATACTTAGTATTTTTTTCATAATGCCAAATATACAGCACTTTCAGAGATATGTTTGGAAGCTTGCACTCATTACTTAACTTGAACAAGTTGTATCATTACTAACACATAGTCCGTTTCGTTGTTTCAAACGTGTTCTATACTACAGAGTGCAACAACATAACCTGTTTTTGAAAAGAACATGCTTTGAAAAAAGAGAGCTACGTTGCTGCACCTTGAACAACTGAACGTGCACCGCACAGAAATAGTGTCACGAACATCGACGATGATATGTTCCACCACATCCATGATTGGACGACTCAACCTCATGAATTTCTTTCCTCCTAGACAGTGTTCTTTACAACTGGTAGCCCTATCTTCATCTGATCCACCGTTAGACTTATAGGCCTAGTATTAAGCAACAGTTTACTGTTGATGAAAATGGTGTACTTATTAATAAGTATTTCATCATCGTTATTTTCGTTTGTTTCGATGTAAAACTTTTCTTCCCCATTCTCTGACGGTATTGCTGACTATAAGTGATATTGCCCCATTCGTTTTGCACAGCTTGCATAGAAGCAAGACAAGCAAGGAAGTTTTCTTTAAAAAAGCTCTTTTTTCCAGAGTGCGAAAGCAATTTCATAGGGAAATGTGAGTGTATTCTCCAAGCTCACGACTTTTTTGTGACGCAAAATAACAAAAACACGATTAGGAATACATATGAATGCTTTCAAAAAATCAAAACATTTTGATGCAAGGTTCATCAATTGAAGGCCAAGAAAACTTGGTAAGGAAAATAAAAAAAACAGTTACCTCTAAAGTTTCTTTTAATTACATTTTATTCAATTTTCTTTCATACCGAGCAGAGGTTTGAAAAGTTTGTAAGGAATTTTTCAACTTCTACTTCTCAATTGCTTTTCACGAATTTTTGAAAAAACACCAATAAAAAATATATAAGTATTTCTTGCAATACTTAATTTGTACGGCTGTACTATATATATATATATATATATATATATATATATATATATATATATATGTGTGTGTGTGTGTGTGTGTGTGTGTGTGTGTAAAAGTAATGAAGGCGGTGAAAAACTATGTTGTAAGAAAATTTATTTTAAATTCTTCAGAGACACACATTAAAAAAGGTTAAAGGAAACAGCTGATCCAAATTAATTCGCTGAGTGTTTCTGAGCTGCAAAGTAAACAGAAAAACCAAGGCTAAGTAAGTTGCTATTCAGTTATCGATATTTCAAAATATATTATTGAGAATAAGTTGAGATTATAACCTCTCTGATCAAAAGTTTTTTATCATTCTCCTTTGAATGTCCTTCAGTATTTACTTTCTTTGGAAAAAAATTTCTTAGCAGACTTGCATTAATCAAGAGTGATTTTTAATCTCATTTTCATGTCCATAAAGGTTGGATCACTTTAGAGGGATAAAATAAGATCGATTAAATATGTATTAAATGAACTGAATTTTTTCCTTGAATAATACTATTACATAGAAACTTTTTAGTATATATTGTAAGATGAATCACACGGTAGAGTTTCAATTCATTTTAAATACCCCTTGAGCATCGAAGATTTTCTGAAGATAAAGAATGTAAAGTTTATAGCAGAAATTAAAGATTGAAGATTATGGAGATTGAATATATAATATAATGATTGATTATTGAAGATTGCAGAGTTTAATTTGCAATTCAATGTATGGAGGATTTATCAATCTGAAGGGCTGGAGGGTAAATATTAAGAGGCATGTGTGAACGAAAAGTAGTTAACCAATTGTCTCACTAGATTTTCGATGCATGTTTACGAGAATGTGTAAAACATATTTAAACAAGTCGTGTTTTGGAAAGTAAAGTTATACACAGGCCACACTTTTCTTGAATATCAGTGTTTCAAGTTACATATTTCCTATAATCATTTTCTACAACATGTTAGCAATTGCTTACGTACATTTTCTTTTCTTCTACTCCAGTTATACCCAATGCATTCTAATAAATGAAATTATCATTTCTTCTAATGTCTACAACATCTACTTTGTTTCATTCATTTTTAACAACGTTCTTTGATCGTACAATGAATTCGAGATTAACTGAAGTCACAGCTTCTCCTCAAACACGATTTTCCAGAGATAAATATCTGCTTTAGCGTAATTTATATCATCTTATGATAATTTTGCTTTACAAAGTTATCATCTTGATTAGATGATTTTTATAATTTCAATTCATTTTTCAAATTTCCAATTTTTTCTGATGAAATGTTGCAGTTATTCCCAGCCAAAATACGAGTATATGCATAAAGTTAATTTTGCAAGAAAAATAAATCAGTTCGAAAAGTACAAATTCATTCATTGCTACGATGTTTTGGTTTACAAATTATTCAGGTGGCATAGGGGCTGCTATCCCATTCATATTCAGTCGTATATTATTGGTTTTCATTTAAAGGAAAGCAAAACCACCGCTGGTGCAGCCATGAATTTCTACCACATGTTAAATTCATTCATTGTTGTAAAAGAACGTCGATAGGGCGGAGGGAAACCAAAATTCTAGTCTGTCTGCAAATTTCTCTTCAAATATGGCTTCGTTCCGGCGTCGAGGGAGCCTGACCGATTTGTTCGCAAAAAAGTACTCTTCCGTTTGAAGTCAAAGAGAGAAACCAATGGTTTTATAGACCATGTATGTCTGGCCCCCATAGTAGTGTTCTGAACTTTTTCCCTTTGCTAGAAGATCCCAGTTACCTCTCAATGATGTGTTCCTCGACGTATGTAGATCTCACCTTAAATTAACCAATAAATGTTGTATATTATTGAAACACATACACGTAGACCCTGATATTGCTTAACTTTTAGCAGTAATTAATGTTGATTGTGGCGAGTTTTTTCTTTTAAAAAAACAACCTTAAATTCAGCTATATGAGCACAAGAAACTGGTTCCAAACCGAGTTTCAAGGTGAAAAAGAAGAAGTATCATAAAGTATTGTAACTTTGTGGTGTCTATGAGTAACAGAATACATTCATAATATAAACTACAGATCGTTTGTAAGTTTTTTTTGTAAATCATTTCTTAACTCAGCTATGTTTTTTCTAATTTTCTTGGACATTAATTTGTCCACACTTTGTGAAAACTTTACCTGGTAGAGAAAAAGGCTCTTTTTTTCTATTTCTGAGTGACAAAAAAAATTAGAAACACATAAAGGGGTGAAAAAAGTCATAGTATTTTTTAAGGCCTGTCTAATTACTTTACATCACGACTCTTGCAATTATTGTGCATCGCGTATCATGTAATAATTGAGTACCTCAAAATTTTTTATTGTGAATCGGTAGTAATGGATTTATGTATGCATCATGCATTACATGTACGAGTTATGTATTGCACGTACGAATCAAGCAATTAACTTGATCCATGAATCAATGAGTGACAATTATTAGACAACTATTTATTAGTGCACAACAAATCGTTAACTGTGGCTGTGGCTGTTATTCTTCCTTCTTCAGACTCACCTCACTCTTAGTGCCTGTGCGTGATAAATGTTTGACGGCATGAGACTTGGGTAGCAGCCCAGTAATGGACCACTCTTCTTGTTCTTGTTGCGAAAGGTCTCTATGCAGCATCCAACAGTAATTTACTATCATGTCGAAATTCCACCGGCAATAATACTTCTGTTCTGTTTATTTTATACCCTGATGGAATATCTCTCCTTGTTCCTCATTCACAGCGCTGAAATTTTCTCGAAAATAGTTGAAATGTGAGTTCAAAAAGGGAAGCCCCCAAAGACTTTGAAGTTTTCTAGCATGTTTCTGACGATGTTTTGAAGTCAGGGTAATTTTGGTTTGTGAAAAACGATATTTTTGAAACTTCGTTACAGCTTCATTAAACTATTTTCGAGCTGAGCGCTCAACATCGTCCATTAAAGTTCCAAACATATTGTCTTTCAAGAGTTTACAAATGACAAAGTCTACCCAAATTCTTTTTTTTTCATCTTCGATTCTGATAGTCGCAGATACTCACTAGCCAGGTGCTTGAAAGTGTCACTATCTCTTGACATGGCTCTTATAAACTATTTCGTGATATCAAATTTAATGTGATATGAAGGCAAGAGTACTTCCAAGTGAACACTTTTACCAAAAAAGAAATATACGTTCTTAACCTCTATTGTTAGACTTGTGCTTGACCGCACTTTCTGAGTCCAGTGTCTTTAGCACCACTGTCTCATTCGCAAAGAAAACGTTGTTGCTTGGCGGAGCTCTCTGCTGACCAAGGACCAAAAATCATTTTCATTGATGATTTCTCATATTCTTAATCAAAATTGATAGATTTTGAAGAATACCCTAGTATTCCTCGTATTTAAGATTGGTCAGAATTGGGGTTACAGTTTCATAACTCTCTTTCAAATAAACAGAATGTCCCACTTGAATAGAGAGTTACTACGGCCGTCGTGTTACTGGACAGCTCTGATACTTGTTGATGAGTCAATGAAGAGTTTGCAATCTTCTGCGTCTAATCAATTTAAAACATTTACATCAAACCAGGGATATCAGAGCAGAACGCACGCTCACCATCTTGAAGAAAGTAAGGCATGAAATCCATGTCTCAGCTTCGAAACCAAGAGAAAGAAGTTCCAGGAGCCAACAACTTTTTGTTCTGGAGCCTTACAGCTGAGCAAACTCTTTTCTAAGGACCAGATCTCGGATCAAATCTTTCAATCATGATTGAGAAAACAGTTGAGGCTCACTGCAGGCGTCGACTTGAGACAAATCATCTCAATTGTCGTCTGACTTGCTAGCTGAAACTGCTGGTACGTCCTCAAGCTTCCCTGAAGGCCCAAGTACGCGAATATCAGATCAATGAGGCACAGGCTGCAGCGCAGATTTCAAGTTCGGGTGCAAGATGTCTTGCTTTAATAAGTTCTACTAATGTATGTTACAAACAAAAGTCACACTTATTGCTGTTTATTTGGTACTCCTTCTTAATTTTGACCACCTCAACAAGAAAAGACTTTACTTTACTCTAAGACCTCATAAGGAGTCCCATGCAAATTGAATACATTCAAGGCGAGTCCCATGGTTTGTCTTAGTCTCCAATCCATGCACCGAAGTATGACAAGTTCACTTTTTGACCGAATTCTTTAACACGTTAAGTGCGATACGACCCACCGGTGGGTCGCTCAGGTTAGGTTCTGTAATTTTTTCAAAGCTTTCTAGTGACTGTGTGTACAAAGTAAAGATTTGCACCGGCTAGACAATCGCACTCAACGTGTTAACACGTTGACTCCGAAGTGGTACGTATGTGTACCACTGAGGTTAGGTTCTGTAATTTTTTCAGATCCTTCTAGTGACTATGCGTACAAAGTGAAGTTTTACACCAATCAGGCACTTGGAGTCAACGTGTTAATCTTACACTGGCGCTCTTTCATTATCAGTTTGCGACATGTTTAGGAAAAGCGATCAGACGATTTGACATAACCTCTTGAGGTCATGACAGTCGTAAAGGTCCACACTTGAGTGAACCTGCATTTCAAAACGTGTTTAAATCTATATAAAAAATATTACGTCGAATTACTGGTAGGTAAAACTCATGATTTACCTGGTAAAAACATACAGTCGGTTTCAAATCTGTAGCTGCTGTCATTTTATGAGTTTTTTTTTCAAAACCAGCATTCAGATGTATGAAAGAATCACCCACCTCATGAAGATTTTTTCAGCATAGCAGTGTGTTATACGAGTCTATGTACGCAATAATGACAAGAGTGTTGGCATAAATACTATAAATACACAATTCGTTATGCACGAAACATATGTAACACGTCATGCACAATGTGTATGCACGCACGTGATTGAATTATCTATGCATAATTGAGGTACATGTGTGTGATTGAGGATTTACGTTAGACGGCATGGGACTTGTGTAGAAGGCTATTAATGGACCAAACAGCTTGTTCTTGTTGCCATATTCTACTTCATTTTTCTATTCGATAATTAAATGACCCATGAGGACCAGCAAATCCATAACTCATGGTTTAAAATAAGTATTCAGTTATTGGTACACAGTAATTACTTGACTCATGATACCTAATAGATACATGGCGCAATAATTACATGATCCCTCACTGTCATTCATACACATTAGCGATTTAAAACGTTCAAACGTTCAATTATTCTCAAAGACACATAGAAGCTTTTTCTCCTGCTTTCATTGTCATTTAGATATGAAGTCCAAATAACTTCATAGCTTATGAAAATTTAGTTATTGTTTAAACGGGTACTTCGAGTTTTCTATTGATCCACACCATCGTTAAAACTGCAGTTTTTCAGCAATGACAAATGTTTTTCATTGATCAACTAAAGAATTAGAAAACAAAACAACTGATAAATATAGAAAAGAATTTGGTCTTTCGCGAGCTAGGCTACTCCGTTAAAAAAACGAAGAATGTGAACTAAAAAGTATTTTATTATAAACCTAAATTAAGATTTCCTATGAGTGAATGTCACTTCATAATAGGATAGCTATGAGGTCAATCTAACGAACTACTTTAGTTTGTAGGATATGTGATGTTTTTAGTACATTCAACTTCTCCCAAGATTCCTGTTGATCAGTGTTCGTATTGTTGTTTTCCTGGAAAAAGTAAGTAGGAAGAGTCAATTTGGATTGGATTGTTAGCAAATTTGGTATAGGATTATCTATAGAAACTTTTCCGTTCATTTTGGAACCAGGCGAGTAATTTATTATTACTCGATGATTATCAAACAGCAATGTCTATACATTATTCAACTTAAACGCTCCGCGAAAGCAAAAAATTATCGTAAATTTACATGATCACATATATTGACGGATGTGGCTTCCTTTGAGCTTGAACTTCGATGAATCAGCCGCTATGACTCTGCCTTTAAGAGTGTTAACTCTTAAAACCTTCTTCCTAATCTGTTTGTACATTCATAACAAAGCCTATCGCATGTCACATAAATCTATAATTCTCCTGGAACATAAAAGGAGTACATTTTGGTACACCATGCCATTTTCACACTCGAATTATTGTTTTTTTCTTTATCACCATACTAAAACTAGTTTTTACGTGGCTGAGACATTATGAAATTGCATTTCCATTCCATTTTAAACACAAAATACAAGCTTATGTTATAACTAGGATTTCATTATACTGTGTAACTGCCAACATTCTCACTTTAATCATGTGACTTTCTGCCTGATATACTCGTAGAATATTCACGTTTTGTCACTCTATACATTCTCATTTTTCTCCTTGTATCAGTAAGAAATTTATCTCATAATTGCCTTTGTGTGTTCACTTCCATCTCTCTGTTCTTGCATTTCAAAGCTGCGTCCTCTCACTTCTCCATCCCACGCCCATCATTTCATTCGTGCATCACAGAGCTGAATCCTTACCTCGTTATGCATCTGTGCTTACCTCAATATTTCTGCTTGTATTCATTGTACTGAATCCTTAAGTTGGTACCCACATGTTCAGAACAATTTTATTGTCCCATCTCTGCTATCGTATATTCATTACATAGTCGTAACATTAGATCACTATGTCTTTTCCTCACATTTCTGCACTGCTTTCTCCTCAGTACATTGTGTCTGGAAATCACTGGCCAGCAATACCCATCCTTCTGTCCTCATGCTAATGCCCGGCAGGTACCTGATGGGTCTGCATTTGTAAGCAACGATGCAAATGCAAGAACTTGTGCCAGATGCAACGCAACTTCCACTCGCGCTTAATTGCTGAGCTAAAGGAATAACAAATAGAACATATGCCTTTCAGGATTCACTGAACCAGTTGTTAGGGCTGCAGTGTTTTGAGTCACTTAAAATGCTTGAGAAAACTCATCAAAGAAATCGTACAGGAACTAGAAACTTTCACGCGTTCAAACTTAATCGTCCTGTTTATTTACTCAATGTGTTAAAAAGGCAGCATGGAAAACCTCATTATAAATTCTTTATAAATTAGCTGTTTGATACAGCTATATTTAAATGAAATGAGCTACTTAGAAGAGATCAGTGACGAGTTTGAAAATCATATGTATAGTACTTCAGATGATCGTAGGAATTGAGCTATTAACCTTAAACAATCATATCTAGAATGTAAAAAATGTTATAAAGTTTCAGAACAATGTATGCTAGTTCTATTTTTTTACAACATCAGTACGAAATGTCACGCATGATGAAGGAGGTAGTTTCGTCCTTCATGAGCTCTCGCTTTCATTTTGAAATCTGTCAATTGACAACAGAATAGAGAATTTGTCAATTGAGAACAGAATAAAGAATTTTAAAATGGTGGTTAATTCGTGAAGAATGGCTTGTTTTCTCGTTCTAATTGAGTACTACAACGCTACTAACAGGACACTAACTACTAACACTAACAGGCGGAGGTAACAGGACTGTTGAAGATATTTGAGCTCTTCACGGCAGAAAACTCAAATAAATGTTGACAAACTACTGCTGAAAAGTATTACTTATATTACTTTTGTTATTGTATTTTCTTCTTGATCCCAATAAAATCAGGCCATTCTGAACGTGGCGAAAATGTTTTAAATGGATCCAAAAACAATCTCGTAGTTCATTCAGCCTCTCCCAAAATTCTCCGGCACTAGACACTTTTCTAGCGCTTAGAAGCTTTCAAATTAGCCAAGAAGATTGATGGCTTCCCTCCAATCGCGCGGTGATGTTTCTCGCCTCTATACTCGCTTCGATTGATCGCCTCTAGCCCTTGCTTAGACATCACATGAATATTGGAGCGTGAAAATATAGGCTGCATATTTCCTCCTTTTGTGCTGCATCAAACGGATCAGTGTCTGTTAATCAACAGTACGACATCTAATAACATAGGTACACAGTAAACTGTGATTTAAATGTAAGATTGAAGATGTAATCAATGACATTGGTAATTTCTCGTCGTTTGTAAGTCAAAAGTATTGAAGACTCCATGTTTCAGACACTATGTATTATGCTTATTAGGACATCCAGAGACTAATAGGATATTCTCCCACAAAAAAAGTTTAATGAAGTCAACTTAGTATAATTAATGTTAATGCAAGTATAATGAAACATTGCATAAACATGAGAAGTCGAGCGAGTTATGTTGCTGAAAATGTAAGTCATTGCATATTTAATATTAGGGTATACATGTATTATACAGATGAATTAGATAACACCATAGGTGGTTTAGCAACACTAATTGTCATAACTGTGAAAAGATTACTTCTGAGAGTGTTTCAAGAACGAGCTTTAGTCTCATATACGATCTAATACTCTAATTGTAACAAGGGCTTGACTGCAAAGTAGTTCTTCATTGATTGAATAACAGTCTGTTAAATTATATTGATATTAAAATCTGCCAATTTAGGAGTAAAATTAAGAACAGAAGAAAAATAAATAATAATAAATATATTCAAGTATGGATACTGGGTTTAAAATCCAATTAACTACATCAAATTAGTTTGAAAGTGATATGTGTGGAGAGTTTTTAACATTATTTTTATTTATATTCATGCCCATCGTACTGTTTTGGTTTTCACATAGTCATACACTGTACCTACTACTAGAAATTAGCCTACGCCTTCATATCTCTCCAGCAGTTGTTCTTTTTCGTTAAATATGTGTTACCTGCTTGTGCTTTGGTGGGTCGTTTGCTAGTCTCGTGACTGTAAACATGACCTGCAGCTTATGTGATCATTTTAACTCATTGTGTGTGAAGGTTAATTCTGTGTTTGCATTGGTGTACCTTTCAAGTTACCTAAGTATTTCTTAATTTGTAATGATGATTATAGCTGTTCAAAAAATCCAGAATTCAGATCAATAAGAAAGTTTGGAGGAATTGACATTAACTGGATAACTTTTTTATTTATTTAATGAGCAGTCTCTCAATTGGTTTTCGTCGAATAGGTTTCCTCTGATTCTTAAAATTATTATCTGGGGATTAATAATTTGTATTACCTGCAAATCTGTTTCTGCTCTAGCTTCCCAAGTAGACCTCCTCACGATGTCTCACCTCAACTTGTGTTGTGTTCTTAAAAGTTGCATTTGAGACAACAGGTGACTGGGACTATCAATCAACTTAGCATCTTGTTGTATAATATACCAAATACAAAAATTTATACTAGCTATACATTAAGCCATTGCCTTCAATTTTATTAGCATTTTTTTTCTTAACTCGTGTTCATTTTGTCATCTTATGGTGTTTCTTCCTGGAGTCAAGTAGTTTATGCCCCTGAGGCAGCTTAGACCTGGAGCAAACGAATTGAATTTCAAGTCAGGTGCACAGTACATGTACATTGGGCTTTCAATTCTTAATGTTGACATCTTAAGACTAGTGATGATGCTCTCAGCACTTGAAAGAACCAAAAACATGAAATGATGAACTGTTTTATGATTACTTACGCATACATGGGTGATTTTATTTTACAAATTGAGCTAAGGTTGAATATGACTAAGTCATCGGATAGCAATCCTTCGGGTGATTATGAATTGCAGAACATTATTACTTACTCACATTTGGTTTAAGATATTGCTGCTTACTTCAAGTAAAAAAATCACTGTTCTTTGTACGATGCACCTGCAAAGCTTTACTCTGTTCCGAGTGTTGCAACTGGCCGTGTGCCACTGGCGTTTATTTAACGGACTGCGTTGAGCGCAACGTGATCACAAGAACAAACATTGTCCAGCAGAGGACGCAGACGTAGGCGCTATTCCTGCAACTTGCAGCGTCTCACTAACTATGTTGACTCACGTGACTTCGAAGAGCTTACAAGCTTCGCAAAACAGCCGTGTTTACGCTCCACTAAAGTGTATGAAAATTGTGGTTTGTCTTCTGGAGATAATTTTTTGAGCATGTAAGAGTGTCACGTCCCACGCAAATACTACTGGAAAAGCATAGGACTTCTAACAAGAAGCCTTAAAAAACTTTGAGGAAATAATTTTTCAGTGTACATGGCTCTAACGAATCTTTGTGCTAACGCTGAATTTTTTCTGCTAAGTATTGTCACCTCAATATCAGTCCACGGCAAGTCCCTATCTGGAATAAAAAAATTGGAACTTGTACTGGAAAATGAATTAAAAAGAAAATTTGAGTGAAATCATATGAGGTAATTTCGGTGTCGCACCTACTAACATCACTCATTTCCAAACGTAATGAAAATAGCAAACAATATCGAACACATCTGAAGAAAATGTTGCACAGGCATGTACAAACCTACACCTCATGGTTACGATAAGCAAGAATTTCTATATGACTGGCTTATTATTACCCACCACGCAGTTGGGTTCATTCAACATCCGTGTGATAACGACTGCTGAGAATAAAAGTAAAATACGAGATATACTCTGTGTTAGGGTTTGTAGCCTTCAGCGCGGCTTAAAAATTGCTTTTTAACTCATGCTGTAGAAAAATACAAAAGGTAGATAAATAATTGGAACGTGCACTAAATGTTAAGAAAATACTAAATGTTATTAGAATAGAGTTAGTGTTGCTCTTGGAACGTGTGTTGAATAAAAAGAAAATAGTATATGTAATTAGTATGGAAGTAGTGTTGCTCTTGGAACGAGAGTTGAATAAAAAGAAAATAGTATACGTAATTAGTATGGAATTAGCGTTGCTCTGGGAACGTGTGTTGAATAAAAAGAAATAGTATATGTGATTAGCATGGAATTACTGTTGCTCTTGGAACGTATGTTGAATAAAAAGAAATAGTATAGGTAATTAGTATGGAGTTAAATCTCCTGGCATGCTATTGAGAACCTCGGTCTTTCATGTTATGCACTCACACAACTTCTGGATTTCATGCAAAAT
Source organism: Trinorchestia longiramus (assembly GCA_006783055.1). Taxonomy (NCBI): domain Eukaryota; kingdom Metazoa; phylum Arthropoda; class Malacostraca; order Amphipoda; family Talitridae; genus Trinorchestia; species Trinorchestia longiramus. The sequence goes on from VCRD01000475.1 coordinate 70,793, forward strand.
AATTTTAATCGTTTGAGTTAGTTTAGTTAATCGCTACGAAACACAAACTCTCTATCATTCAGGAGCACTAAGAAAAATTCAAATTAATACTTTAGAGTTAAAATTATGTAATCTAACCTCTGTACTATAAGCCAGTAGTGATATTCTTATTATAACGGATATTTGCTTCTATGATGGCACTGATGAATAACTGAAAATTTTTCATGCTCTCTTATGACAATATATTAACAAACATGACAATGATGGGAGGTATAGACTGGTGAAAATGCAAAAAAAAATTAAAAAGGAAATGAGCGCAATGAAAAAGTTCCAATTTTGTTATCATGGTATTTTTGACCGTGTTTAATTGACAATATAAAAACTCAAACCCTTTAATTTCCTAATGATTTACTATACAATTTGCCACATACATATTTTGTATATGTTATCAACGCTCGTAGTTTTAGGGTTGTATTATGTAATAGCAGATTTTGACCAGTTCTTCTCTGCTGAAGGCAAAATTCATGCAATTTCTACCAAGCCAGATCAAATTCTTCATATATGACTAAACAGAATTCTCTAAATTCCTGTTTAGATCACTGATAACCAATTTTAGACATGTATCTATAGAAGGTTCACTTAATTTTCTAATGGAAATCATGGGTGAATGGACTCATCAAGGACTTGCTGAGCGTACACCACATATCTCTTCAAGCTCCAACTGCAGGTGGTCAGTCAGTTGATATTCCACTGGCATTGACAACATTCCTCAGTCTCAAGGGTATCTCTGTCAGAGCGAATATCCTGTTCTTCACGAAATTCTTCACATTCCACTGGAAAATGGAATAAATGGGAGTGAAGTTAGCACATTTCAATGGCATGTACGCACCAAGCTTGGCAGAAACATTTTTGAGCACATTAACGGTTGCGAAGGGAGTTTAAAATTACTAACTTTTGGAATATTTATTGAGATACATAGTTCAGCAGCATTCATTGTGTTAAAACAATAAGAGTCATGATGAGCTCTCATATCCGAAGCTACTTAAATACATCTCTCTAGAATTTCTAAAAAGCTTGTTAGTGAAATAGCGATTTGCGCAAAATAAATTCTCCATTTTCCCTCTAGAGCGCCTGTAGAAATTGGTTTCATCATTAGAGGTGAACATGTACGCAACATACATATAGAGTAGGAGAGAATGTTGTGTAAGCCTGGTTTTCATGTTAGTCTTGAAGGATATTCTTGTCTGACTTAATACCGATCGTCAGCTCGGATTTTCGATAATCACAGAGAGTATGAATACTTAGTGCGCCCACCTTGAAGCCCTGTGGAATCAATCTAACGAGTTTAACCCTGGAGCACTGAACATGGGTATACTCTGCCCGAGGCTAGTGACATCTATATACATGTTCAGTGGTTCAGGGTAAAGAGCTAAGCAGTTCAGCTATTTGGATTCTTTGTAGTTGAGAGCAAAGATCAGTCAATGCATGCTATTGTTGGTTTCGTTCTTTTCAATAATATCCAACATAAATTGATAACAACTTATCTCTCTTATTCGGCAAAATTGCCTGAAGATTTCTGTTAAACAAGCTCGTAAAAAGTTTTTCTTCCATAACATCCTGTACGCATCGATTTCAACGGATCAGCATAGTAGCAGTGAACAAGAGACGTCAGTACAACAGTACACGGGAGCTCCGCACGATTAGTGTTCATATATATGAATAGAATAGAATAGAATCAGGCTATAGGAACGAACCTTCTGGCCCATTCTTGGGTCGGATAATTACTTCGATAATTATTCGGTTGTTTACCCAAGTCCCACGTCGTATTTCTAGCCGCGTCAACCATGTCGGCAGCGGGATTCGAACCGAGGTCTTTCCGCTCGCAAGCAGATTCGCTCACCAGTCGACCAAGCTGGTGGTATGAGTAGAAGGGTTACAATTTATAAATCTTTTACAACGGAATCCAAATCTAATTTTTTATGTAGTAGTGCAATGATCACAAAGCTTGAATTTTGAAGAGTGAAGGTTCGCTGTACTTTCCAATGAGCCATAATTCCCTTAGTTACATACGTACAAGCGGTAGAATTACCTACGCACGGAGACTACCTAAGCAATCCAATGAATTGAATCGTAAACTCCCAACAATCAAGACGGATGTGGTAGTATTGATTTGAGAGGCTATGTCGAGGCATTCAGCTGAGCCTGTTATTAAATTCAGTGACTGGAGTACTGCAGATACAAATGTCGATGTGCTCAACGTCATCAAATGTATGTACAATGAGCTCTACATTACTGTTAAAACAGTGTTATAGCTTGAAATACTGTTACATTATAATTCACTACCAAAAATTTTAATAAACAATGAATTCGAGCATGAAATTTTTCAGGAATAAGAGGTTAATTTTCATGAGTAAAAGATAATAGAAATATCCTTTATTTTATGTAATGGTATTTGTAATACCTGAGTTTTCCATGTACAGGTATAAATGTTAATGCAGCCGGGATGTATCTGAAATACCATGTACTAGCTTTCATGTCTGTTGAGACTCAATTTTCAACACAACATGTTATACTGGTAATTCTGTAGATTTGGTCGATATTTGCAGGGCTGCCCCCTTGTATGAAGAAAATGTTGGTCTTCAGAAAGCTACTACGGCTTTTTTTCTGCTACCACGACCTTTCTAATTTATAATATTTATTAAGCGATTGCTTCATCTAATAATTATCTACTAACATGTTGATGATATTGAATGTCATTTTGATTGGCATACACAAATTAATTTTCATTATTTTAAACTAACAAATATTGTATTTGTTTAATCACATATCATGTTCTTACACCTCATTGTCAATTATAACATGTTCCAAATATTTTGTGAGAATTGGCTGCAAAAAATCTAGTACAGCTGATGCCGCTAACACAGCTTAGTTTTTTGCAATACCTTTTCAGTAAACATATGAGGCATGTTTTAATCGAGGATTTATAAAAACTTTTAAGAAGATAACTAATTTAACTAATACAGTAATCATTCTATATATATATTTTTGAGAACAGCCGTAGTAGTGGATATATATAAAGCCGCGGTGGCTTTCAAGGCGCTAAACTTAACACGCACTAAAAAGCAGCCGTGGTATCAGCTACATATGTATGTCTCAATCTTTCATTGTAAATATTTTTTTTCAACTTCAGTAGTCTCAAAATGTAATTCGATGACCATCATTTGCACAATATTGGTTTGTATTCACAGACATGATGTCGCTTCACTTAAAAGTAATTTTCGAACTACAAACTCGTATTATTGAAGCAGTAAAAGTGTTCTTCTGTGTAATAATTTTATAATAGAAATAAAAAATAAGGTGACATCACGAGCAGGAATTGTAAGTGGTCGAGTTTTACCGATTGCGTGATTTAACAATGGGGAATCAGTAAATTTTGAAATGTACCTTCTTTTCTTAAAGAAAATTCGTGACCAGCTCTCAGGTCAGATGCTATTAAGCAATGGCACTACTATTAACGGGATGGTGCTCAGCTTCAATGAATGCTTCTCATTTTTATCTAACAAATTTTCAGATCTAGTGATCAGCTGCCGATTGAGGCAGCCTCGGCTCCGACCTCTGCCCCTTCAACTGATGGTTGTGAGGCGAGATGGATTCCATTGTCCATCAACGTAAGCCACCGCCAATAATTGAAAATTTGACGAAACTTGTAAGCAAAATCACTAGAGAAATGAGTTCAAAAAAGTTCGACGTGCCGCTGATAGCTTCATGTAAATAGTTTAAATCAGCGCTTACATGAATAAATCCCTTTTTGAAGCTGAAATTTAGCTTTTGACGCTTAATGCAAAAATATCACAAAAGCCTCTCATTTGCAAAGTCATCCTTTAATTCGTAGTTAAAAATTTTATATCACGATGTTTCTATATAGCTTTTAAGTTATGAAAAACTGCATCTTGATCATGCATCTTGCTAAAATCGCAAATTTATTGGCTATTTACATTTTTAAACCCTTATACGAGCATGGGAGGAGAGATTAAGCAACACATTTACAACTTTAATACCACTGTAAGTTAACTAATATTTTAGGGGAAGAACCTATCTATGTACATGATATAATAAAATCCATGTGTGTTTATGAGTATGTGTTTGTCTTTTGTCCCACGCTAAATTTGAAAAACAGAAGAAAATTCACATTTTTTAAATTTAGATACATAGTGTGGATACCAAAAGCGCCGAATTGTTAAAAAATACGATTTTTTCCTATTATGGGTCTTTTTTGTCTTCAGTATGAGAACGTCTTTGGATAGGCATCGATGACAGGCAAATGAAAGAAAAGGAATTAAAAGGAAAAGCTCATCTCAACAACAACAAGATTCATTTTGAGAAGAAAAAAGACGATTGCACACTAGCGAGTCACAATAAAGATTAAGTGTCTTACGATTAAAAGAGCAGAATTGAATAGCTATTGTAATGAAATGAAAGTGGAGAAGAAAAAGTGTGCTAATAGATAACAAGGAAAATCGAATGCAACAACTTAGAGACAGAGAAAAGGAAAACCAAAGAAGTGTGGGACTGAAGAATTTAAGCCAAATGCAAATCAACGTATAAATGACAAATTCCAATCGCAAAGAAATGCAAAACCTCTTGACTTCAGACAGAGAAGACATGAACAAATAGAAAATAAAACTATTGAGAAGATTGATCAGAGAATATACGACGTGAGAGAAAAAGAAAGAAGAAATGATGAAACTCCCTAGGAGCGTCAAACAAGGCACCTCAGTAATGTTGAAGCTATGAGGAATCATAGAGATGTAGATATCTTGTATTAAGAGCAGCTATTGAGTAATATGGTAAGAGAAATATTCTGCAACATCATAGAGGTGGAGTGACTACATTATGTTTAAATTGTGGTGCCAAACATTTTCCCTCTGTGAAACCGAGTGACGGTAACTTCAATAATTGCTGTCACGAAGAAAGATCGCTGCTTCCAGTAAGCCACCAATTTCTACCGCCCTTGAAGTCTCTTTTGAATGATTCAGCAAATCTTCATTACATAAATTTCAAAGATAACATTAGATCTTCTGATTCATCACTGGCTTTCACCTCATTAAGGGCTCAGATAGCAGATGCTCCTGGTAGAGGTCGATTGTGTTTCAGAGTTCACGAAAAGTTGTAACGCAGACCAGCGCACAAATCAATCCTCGATAAAATAATCTTTACGTATCCAAGTGCGTTTTTGTTTGGTATTATGCACTATAGAAAGATGGAAGAAAATTCGCATATCTAAAATTTAGGATGCTAAATATTTAACTTCCTTATGGACATTTGCATGTCAAAAAAAGGAATTTTTATAACATTACCAATGTTACCTTTTCAATGAATGTATTTCAAATATTGTATTGTGAACATCAGAAACACTGGAATACTAGAAACTTCATGAGTCTTCCCGTTATAAGCCTTCTTCCCTTTAATTATGAAAGATTTTTCGAGAAGGCAGCGTCGACTGGCTTATAAAAGAAAGTTATACGTTCAAAAACACGGAAATTTTATCACGTGTAGGTCTACTAGTATCAGTCTAGTGATTTGTTTTCTCCTATTACATGAAATTGAAGCAGCATAAACTGCTGAAGCGTAAGCGTAAGCTGCTGAAGCGTAAGAGTAAACTGCTGAAGCGTAAGCATAAACTGCTGAAGCGTAAGCCTAAACTGCTGAAGCGTAGGAATAAATTCCTGAAGCGTAAGCGTAAGCTGCTGAAGCGTAAGAGTAAACTGCTGAAGCGTAAGAGTAAACTGCTGAAGCGTAAGAGTAAACTGCTGAAGCGTGAGAGTAAACTGCTGAAGCGTACGAGTAAACTGCTGAAGCGTAAGAGTAAACTGCTGAAGCGTAGGAGTAAACTGCTGAAGCGTAAGCGTAAGCTGGTGAAGCGTAAGAGTAAACTGCTGAAGCGTAAGCATAAACTGCTGAAGCGTAAGAATAAATTCCTGAAGCGTAAGCGTAAGCTGCTGAAGCGTAAGAGTAAACTGCTGAAGCGTGAGAGTAAACTGCTGAAGCGTAGGAGTAAACTGCTGAAGCGTAAGAGTAAACTGCTTAAGCGTAAGAGTAAACTGCTGAAGCGTAAGCGTAAGCTGGTGAAGCGTAAGAGTAAACTGCTGAAGCGTAAGCATAAACTGCTGAAGCGTAAGAATAAATTCCTGAAGCGTAAGCGTAAGCTGCTGAAGCGTAAGAGTAAACTGCTGAAGCGTAAGAGTAAACTGCTGAAGCGTAAGAGTAAACTGCTGAAGCGTAAGAGTAAACTGCTGAAGCGTAAGAGTAAACTGCTGAAGCGTAAGAGTAAACTGCTGAAGCGTAAGAGTAAACTGCTGAAGCGTAAGAGTAAACTGCTTAAGCGTAAGCGTAAACTGCTGAAGCGTAAGCGTAAACTGCTGAAGCGTAAGAGTAAACTGCTGAAGCGTAAGAGTAAACTGCTGAAGCGTAAGAGTAAACTGCTGAAGCGTAAGCGTAAACTGCTGAAGCGTAAGCGTAAACTGCTGAAGCGTAAGCGTAAACTGCTGAAGCGTAAGCGTAAACTGCTGAAGCGTAAGAGTAAACTGCTGAAGCGTAAGAGTAAACTGCTGAAGCGTAAGAGTAAACTGCTGAAGCGTAGGAGTAAACTGCTGAAGCGTAAGAGTAAACTGCTGAAGCGTAGGAGTAAACTGCTGAAGCGTAGGAGTAAACTGCTGAAGCGTAAGAGTAAACTGCTGAAGCGTAGTAGTAAACTGCTGAAGCGTAAGAGTAAACTGCTGAAACGTAGGAGTAAACTGCTGAAGCGTAGCTGCATTCAACGCGCTGTGTTCTTCCAAGACTAGCACTGAAATACGAGTAATTACAGGGTTAATTAATTAGGCGCATTCGTACGCTAACCTCCCGAAACTATTTCGGATAACATCGAAAGTAGAATAAACAATTATGAGGTCAAGCAACTTTGTGCGTGCAAAAAACTACTAAATTTAGCCTTTACCTATTTTTTACACAGTAGTTTTTCTCACTGTTGTATAGTAGTGTATATATCGACACATTTTCAATATTTTTAAAAAAGATAGAATAGGCAGGGAGTGAATAATAACCATCTTCAATGCAATTTTCAGCTATAGATTTCATCGTAATCTTACACATTTGTAACTCATTTTAATTCTGCAATATCGGAAACACAAAGAATGAATACAACACAATAAACATAATCGAGGATACGCTTTACTTTCAACAGTGTAGTATTGTGAGTGAACCTGTTTCGATGCCAGAGTAAATTTCCCTGCCTAAAATTCTAACCTTTGTATGCTACATCAATCTCTGTTTCACAAACATCTATCTTTCTGTTCGAACAACTGCAAAAAAATCTTGCAGCAAGGAGCAACTAACACTTCAGTGAAATTTTCTACAGAAAAATTTGCCAGTGTCATATAGCACGCCCTGATGTGGCAAAGCAAATGTATGCTATATCAATCCTGCTTTTAAGCATGATGTTTTGCCAAATTATCCGACCAACCAGTTTTAAAGTATGTAACTATAATCTTAACAATCAGTGAAAAATTTGTTGAAATTCTCCATTCTGCTCGACAGCAATGTTACATCCTATGAATTTTGCTGGTGGTTTCCTACGCCTCGAAAGTCAAAAAATCCGCTGCTTCTCTCTGCATGGACTCTCAATATTTTACTTGCATTAGCAGGGTTGTTTTTAAAGGGTGCCTTTGAAATTCAGTGCTACGCCGAGCAGCAGTAACTTGAGAACCTGGATGCGCTCGCAGCATCAAACGCGCAACACTGAGAGGCACTTCACAAGAGGTTCCCTCGAGGCATCCAGTCCGTGTGAGATTCCAGCTACAAGTTTCTGTGAATGTGTTGGAGCTCAGAAAATGACAGTCGACATAACGTGTTTCTGTGTGCTTGTGGAGCAAATTTCTTCAGCACTGAGGCATAAACCAGGAGATGAAAGGGAGAGAGAGTGTGTGGCAGAAGAAAGTTTTCATAGCATGCATAGGGTGGCACAGATGTCCCTCGTCGATTAGATTGCATTCTTATTAACTCATGACCACATTGCGATCAACGCTGTTTTTGTTTAAATTTGACACTCGGCTGTAGGTGCAAGGTTTGCGTATTTGGGCAACACGCAACAAATTTGCAAAACAAATACTTCTGTTCCGTTAAAATTGATGTGAAAAAATAAACTAAGCTCTGTCGGAGGAAAAAGTTTTGCAACCAATTCTACACTGTGTTTACTGATAGAGTAAACGCTTTTAAAACTTTCATTACGCTCAGTTGCTAAGCATAATTGCTTTCCTCAGCTTTGCACGCCACCTTTTTTTTCGCTCCATCACGAAATAAGATTGTGAATATTTTTCCCAGAAAACATTTGTAAGAACTAATTTTCTTCACAGTTTCCAAATTATTATTGGACAAAATTAATGGTTGGGTTGAGAAAATTTCCAACTAAAAGAAAAACAATTAGCACTGTCAAATATTTCTTGGGAAACGAATATTCTAAAGTCTGTACGGGAGAAACTCTGTGTATCGTTGTGAATATTTTTTCCCATTTCAAATGTTAACACAGCAAATAAGTCTGACTATCTGCAACATAAACATTTGCTGATGATGATCTTCAATCAGAATTATATTCCACATCGCTGACGTCTTCTGTAGAGAAATTAATTTTAGGTATTTGAACATTCAAAGGATTTTCAATTATTTCTCTATTTTTGATTCTTCTGGCATTCGAAAAATTATTAATATCTCACTTCACTGAATAAACGCTGTAAGATTCAGTTTAGTCAAGCGTGCCAGGGGAATAAAGTTAATGCAAACAAAAATACATCAAACTAAGCGCACTAAGAGCGCTACACCATTCCCATGATGTCATTTGCCTTGATTTGACAATTCTGCGATCATTTAGCCATTTTATTTATTATCCTCATGACAATTCCTCTGTATCTTACATAGAAACCATTACGAATATAATTCTAAAAACGAATAAAATGTATTATACAACGTATAATTACACGCATATAGGAATTTTTATGGTTTTTGTTTGGATACATTTGTTAATGGGATACATTTGTTAGTAAAGCTTCCCAGTCTTACTACTCACAGAGAAATGGACGTAACATTTATGGTTCGAAAATGGTGTGATATTTAAGCTCTACACTGAACATATCGTTGAGTTAAAACAAGACGTTTTAAATCAGTTCTAATATTCTGTAGGAATGCTCAAACTTCCACGTGTCTTGCAAATAGAAGATTACCATAGAGGGAACGCTGACTTTTAAATATCAATGCATTAAAAAATTAATAGAAATGATCGTTTTACTTTGACCAAAACCTATTTCATGATATTAGAAGAAGAAACATGACAAAATGTTTTCTGAACGGACCTTCCAAGTTAATAATTTTTTTTTGAAAGAGTTGCAAAGTTATTAGTCTTTATCAATACTGGTTTACTTTCAGACTATTAATTTTGCAGACTCACACCACTCACACATCCCTTTGCCTGAATTTAACCAAATTTTAAATTTAATTTAATGAATTAAAATCTCAAGTTACTGTTGAAACCAAGCTGTATGCCTTAAATTGCAGACCTATTTAAGTAATACATCATAGCGTGGAATTACTGTCTACTCAGTCGGTTGTTTTATGCACCTCAGGGGATTACATTCTTTCCATATTCAATCTTTTCCACTTTTATGTGACGATAATATTTTCTTAACTTTACTTCTGCTTTTTAACTTTAAGGCCTACGACTAAATTTAGCCTTTGTTGATTAAAATATCCTAACACTTACTGATGAGACAGAATAAACTTCTGCAATCCAGCACCTGTATGAGTGCCAATGTTCAATTGGTGAGGCTTGCTTGTTCAACAGGCAATATCTGCATGTGCACAGGTAGCTATGAGACTGAAAAGAGAGGTAACATCAACAGATTGGCAAGACCATCTGATGTAGCGAACACCTGCACAGTGTAACGCTTGAGCTTATTGCTAGTGGGCAGCCACCCTTCTTCTAAGACATGTCGCCATTAGAAAGCACAACGCATGAAGCCGATTACACGAGGGGAGTTAAAATAGAAAGAACTGCGAGATGCAACTGGCAGCTTCGCTTTGTAAGCTCATAAAAATTCATCACACTACTGCCACGTCAGAATCTGCTTACAAAAGATCAAACAGCCGATTTTTGAAGAATGTCGAACGAAAATAATTGACAGCTATTAATTCTTTTGATAACACATTTGCAAGTAAAAGTTTTGTCTTTAAGAGATCTTTTGGCATAGAACAAACAGCGACACACTTCATTGGCCGTGCTGCAAGGTAGTAAGTAGGACATTAAAAGACAGAATTGAGTGTGTTCGCTAGATCTCAGACTTTACAACTTGGAAATATGCTGCATAAGATAATGCATAAATCCCTAGTTGAAATACTGTATGATTGAAATATTATTTATATGTTGAAGTGAGAGTTCCAATCGAAGAATGGAAACTATCATCATGGTGAACAGTTTGTCGCACCGGTGTCTGGGTTTCATTCCTTCTAAACTGAAAGCTGAATTTTACAGACCTTTTACATTGTTTCTTCCTACAGTGTAAAAGAGAATCAGCGGAGAATCCCCTTTTAGTTAGGCTTCCTTCCTGATCTGGGAGAAAATACGTATAGAGAATTTGCACTAGAATCCATGGAAAGTCATTGCATAGTAAATCAGCTGAATCGAATTTAAGCTTTGAAATAAGGCAATGGGCTGGTCATGAGTACAAAATGTATTAGTGATTATTATTTAATGATACCTTGTGGATTATGTTACAGCAGGAGCTGCCAAGGTAACTTTTGATATTATTTTACACAATATTCATATTGATGTCAACTTTTGTTTCTGCAGATAACAAACTTAAATGTAGATTGATTTTTATAGAATAAAATGAAATTTACAAACCCATTTCAAAAGAATATCAGTGCTGCTAAATTTTGATATATGAGGTTGAAAAAAATGTACTAACAGACGAAATAGAATTTCATGTTTGTCATAATGGGCATTGTAGGTAAGAAGATTAATTGTAAAATAAATATAGATGTATATTCACCGTCGTAAATACATTTACAGCATTGATTATCCCACGCATAATATTATATTACCTTGTAACTTCGCCTGCCGGAATACAGCGCGATCATGGATGCACAGAAACGAAGTTACATCATAAGCGGCATAGGAGACGGTGCGATGGAGGAAATTGGGATCTAATCCAAATAGATTGACTCTTACCGTCAGTGCGCTTGTTTCAGCTAGCATCTTCAAACTTTGCATCAGATATTCTCTCCAAATTACATAGGTGTCGAAACACCATCTTCTGCAGGGGTAAAATTCACTGTCTCTAATTTTCAAAGAACATAAGCGCACTTTCTGTTTGCAAAATCTGTCGTCGTTGAGATCTTCTTAACAACTAAGTTTTTTCAATGTCTTCCTATATACACCAAATAAAGTCTCAACCAGTATTATGGCAATCAAACGTACTCTGCAAACTTGGCTGTTATTTCGAGAAAACTTATTTCCCCACATGTTCACAATAAGAGCTACATAACACACTTTGCTATTTTCTTACTAGAGTGTGTTATTTTACTCTTATTGTGAGCATGCGACAGATTATCAATACAAATGAACGTAGAAACCATCCTTAAGTTTCTATCAAAGTCTAACGCTATTATAAACCAATCATGTAATGGCACAAGGGTTAAAGAACAATAGTTATAAATATCATAGATCAGGAATCGGTAGGTAAAAGAAATTCGGTATAGAATAGAATAGAATAGAATGAGGCTATAGGAACGAACCTTCTGGCCCATTCTTGGGTCGGATAATTACTTCGATAATTATTCGGTTGTTTACCCAAGTCCCATGCCGTATTTCTAGCCGCGTCAACCATATCGGCAGCGGGATTCGAACCCGGGTCTTTCCGCTCGCAAGCAGATTCGCTCACCAGTCGCCCAAGCTGGTGATACCAGTCGACCAAGCTGGTGATTATTTATAGATGTTAGAGTTCCAACCTCCAGTACCCACAGACTGCTGCTATCCTACACATCTCAGTTCAAGGAAAATAAAAGTAGAGAGATGCAGTGTTCAATTCATTTACGTAGTCATCATTCACGTACAAATATCAACGCATCGCCTTTCGAGCTGAAGTTTCATTGTCACTGCATTGTCACTGCATTGTCACTGCATTGTCACTTCATTGTCACTGCATTGTCACTGCATTGTCACGGGATTCCGATCAGCTACTGACTGGTATGGTTATTGGTTTTCAGGATTTCATTTTCAATCAAAGTTTGCAGTTTTGAACTGCTTTTGTGTTGTCTTCATTTTGCAGGCACGAACGTAAGATCTTCTGAAACTTGTCTTAAGAACAGAGTCTTCTTACTTCTCAAAAATTGAAGGGTTGGATAATGAGTCGTAAAATTGGAAGTGAGTTTTGAAAGTATCTGCAGAGTTTCGACGATAATATTTAATGAACGTTGGTTCAAAATCATGGCATTCTTAACGGGAATGAAGTTAATGGCTAGGAATACGATGATTCTTTCAAGTTTAACTGTTTTTAAAATTTGTTGCAGTTGCCTCCCTTTGATTTTATATCGTTGAAGTCGGAGACAAGTTACAACATCTAAACTAGTAGCCTTGTCTGTTGCCATATTTATAGAATATTAATTCAAGCTTTTAAATATATGTATGGTGTCCATAGGTGAACTGGCTAATTTGGAAAATAAACTCATTCTTACATACTCAATCATTTCTATTACTTCGTACTTTCGCTGCATTGGTGACTTGAGTTACACTGCATAATCTAGGTGAGGTTGGACAAGCATTTTGTAAAGTGGTAGAATTAATCTCGTTGATATATCTAAATTTTTTAATATTAACTCAAACATTGCATCTCTGAAATTTAAAATTTGTTACTCATATTTTCTCGTGTTTGCTACATTTTTTTAGCTCTGTATCTTTTGCAACACTGTTTTCTGGTATATGCAGTATATAAATATATATATTTATATATTTATATATATATATATATATATATATATATATATATATATATATATATATATGCATCTACATATACATAAGTATTTGATTATGTATATGTGTATACATATATACATACACATAATCGTAGTTATTTTACAAGAAAGCCCGTATTACTAAATTGTTATGCATAGTTTCATTTGTCAAGTTCCATATCTTCTCCCCATGGAAAGCATTCATTATGAAGTCTTTCCTTTTGGTCAGAGGGGAAAGCTCAGGACTGCACAGGATGCAAATGTGAGGCCTGAGTAGCTCTTTTGACCGTCGAAGGTCGACAGTATTCAGTAGAATATCGGCTCAATATCTCCTGGAATCGACGATTTTTCAGGTCGCTTATGAAAGAGATGCTATCTCGTTGATGTGGACAGAATTTTTTTTACAATTGAGGGCACTAAAGGCATGGAAGACCTCAGGATTTCGTAAGATCCTTCGAAAATTCTCTATCCTCTTGAAGCATCTTCCTGAATTGATGACATTTCGATAGATACGTTTAATAAGATTAAAAGTGTAGTCCAAAGAATATCAATACTCTTTTTATCGTAAATCATGATCAGAATATTTTGTGTTTGTGGAATACGTTTCATTAATTAAGACCATAAATATACTATCACATCCACCGTTGTAAAAATAAGTTTTTAGTTTTACGTTCTGATTTATCAGGTATAAGTATTTCTAAAGTCAAAACTAGTATCCATCCACTTGAAAATTCTGAGTGGCTAGTCATTTCATTTCTTCATATGTTTCTTAAATGTGATTGGCTCTGAGATCCAAGTTCATCAACGATGCAAAAACAGCAAAACAGCAACGAAACAGCAAAATGTGTAATTAAGGGGCCCTGTGCGTGATTATGATACCGGTACTTGAGTGATGCCTTGACTTCAGACGCTATGGAACTTGGAGACCAGCCCAAAAATGAACCAAATTGCTCGTTCTTGTTGTCATACTCTATTCTATTCTATTCCAATGGAATTATGTAGGGGGACATTACTCGTCTCTAGACAATATAGACAATATACACGATTCTTCAAATGCGCCGAGGTTGAGTACTGTGCTGATAGGGAAATAAATAAAAAGATTGAAATTGTATTCGAAGGGAAGTTTTACGGTTCATGCAAAATGGTACATATATATATATATATATATATATATATATATATATATATATATATATATATATATATATATATAATATACATCTGATGAGAGGCTTAAACATTACGAGGCCAGAAGCGGAGTGCCTCTGCATTTGATTAGCTGACACTCACCTACTAAAGCGAAGCTAATTCTTTTTACAGTCTTTGTAACGAGAACCAGAAAGCTAAATTTACATTGTAGAAGTCAACACAGACAGAATAGAGTTAGAGGAACGGTTTCATTATGGCCGTCACACAGTGATAATAACTTCTCAGTTGTTTGTTCCGGAAAAGTGAGGAAAATAGGGTTGTGAATATATTAATTCATAGGAAATACGATATGCCACCCAGAAATAAATTCAAATACTCTTACTACATAACAATGAAGTAATTTGGTTAGTTTTATATAAGTGTTTACCACACAAACATTTAAACATTAATTCTGAAACGATGAGAGAAATATTGAAATAATGTTTACAACATCTTTATTCTCTGGTAATTTAATTACAAATTTAATGCAAAAGCCCTTTTTAAATGAACATTTGGTTTAAAAGTCTAGAGAATTGGCTCATATCTTCAAGAACATGCGCAATGGAAATGAAGTTTACGCATTACACCTCGCTAAAACCTCATGGATAAAACGTAAAACATGCAACCAAAATGCATCGATTTACCATGTCATGAGGTTTGCCAATTACATGTCAGTTAAAGAGGATCGGAAGGGATTCTATCACTTCTAGCACTTTCAGGAGGTTCTCACCATATTTTCTAATGAATTCTGGTATTCATTTTAGTTTCTTGTATTAGACATAATGTGCGGCTGTCACTTTGATTTTCATTTGTTTTGTACTTGAGTATTAATTAATGAGAGCTGTTTGTTCTAGCAGTAGCTCTACCTTGAAGTCGTGTGACTCGTAAACTACAAGCATATCGTAAATGTCGAGTAATCCAGTTGGAGTAGTTTCTCAAGTTATTCTCATGTACGTTTTCATTTTTTCATCATTCCAAGTTATTCTAGAAATATCATAGCGGAAAAGAAGTTCATTCCTGCAGTATAGTTCTGTGCACGATTGAAGCTAAGTTCATCGCTATTTAAAGTTAGTATTGGTTCGGTCAACTCACCTTTTTATCTACTTCAACGCTATGAAAGAATATTTTGATTTCCAGCATATCATCTGTGAAACTACACATCTTGTTTTTGTGTATTATGTCTGCACGATATTCGTTTTGCATTAAAAATTTGCAAATGTATGTCAGCGTTTGTTGTATATGTTTTTTGACAAAAGGAAAAATTAAGATAGCCCTGCATTCCGACTGAAATGAGTTTGAAAATTACAAAAAGATAGAAATGCAATGAAATATAATGGGAGAAAGTATGTTCAGGAGGAATTGTAGTTAAATGAATAGAAAAATTTAAGAAAAAATTATAAATGTTGAGAAAATATCACAAGCAAGGGATACTGAAGCTGAAAAATATTTACTTAACACTGAAAGTCATCCATGTAGTGGGGTAGTGTATACGGGTGATGACCAAGGAAAGATGATAAAGGATAATATGGTATGACTTTCGTTCACAAGGAGAGAGTTAGCTGGGTACTTCAGATGTAAGAGATTTTATAGAGGTTCAAAGCGAAGGCTTATGCGGCATATATTGAATGAAGAACAAAGAAGCGATAAGAGCCCTGATTGCAGTTAGATATGCAGCGTGATAGTTGTGGGAAATTATCAAAATGAGAAGTTTGAACCGCAAGAAAATTTTCAGAAAAAAATGGAAGATGCAGAAAGAAATTAGGGGAAAGTAATTTCTG
Source organism: Trinorchestia longiramus (assembly GCA_006783055.1). Lineage (NCBI taxonomy): Eukaryota > Metazoa > Arthropoda > Malacostraca > Amphipoda > Talitridae > Trinorchestia > Trinorchestia longiramus. The sequence goes on from VCRD01000475.1 coordinate 86,794, forward strand.
GGAAAGTTGTATGGGAATGGCGTGTTGCTCTTGGCAAGTGGTAAACTTTAAAAGTTTTGGACGCAATATTTTGAGTTATTTTTCGATGTGATGGTGAAAAAACGTACCGCATTATGGGTAACGTGTACAGAAGTTCGAAGTGGATAGTTAAAACGAATAAATGATAAGAAATATGAATGAATGGTGATGAAAATTACTAACGCAGCTAAGGAATTTAGAAGGGTTACTACAGCATGTTGCTTACAAATGAATAAATGGTGTGAGAACCTTGCGGTCACTGCTGAGACCAATCAATGTTTCTTTAGCTTATCGTGCGGTATATTTTGATAAGTAGATTGACTTGATCTCGCTACATGAGAAAACTGATATCCATGAATGCACGGGTAGTAATTCAGGAGGTAATAACGGGTTGCTTAAAGCACATGAGGGACTACTGGAGTAGAGTAAACTAGAGCAGATAAAGGACAGAGGATGAGGTAAGAAACAGCTTGACTTTACGCTAAAAGAAGGGTGCAAAATCCAGTATGTACGGTTATATTAATATGAAAAATCAATTTTTTAAAGAAAGAAGGCATATTTTACTTTAATTAGAGTGCTGTAGAGGCTTCGTAAAAAATTAATATAAATTTGAGCGATTTTCAATATTACGAGGGAAATGATGTTGAATACTTTCAGGTTTTGATATGAATGGTATAAAATATTCCCTGGATAATGAACAATGTTATTCCTTTGGTTCCGCTGATGATAGAATTGAGAGAGAGTTAGGAAGTGCCATCTGTGCTGCTGCATTGTAAAATAAAATATTGCCATTCTAAGAAAAGAGTATACTAAAGTTTTTCCTAAACTAAAGAGTTCACTAAGGGTTAGAGAAAAATAAATGAATTAAATTTTAGGCTTCCTGATAAACTGATAGACTGATATTTCCTGCTCTAATCATAATTCATCAGCAAATAACAGCTCTAAGTAATGAAATACATTACAAAGAATATTCTGCTGAAAGAAATAACCCTAGGCGTGAATGTGAATATTAAGCGAAAGTGACGGGCCTCCTCAGAGTATGCATGTAGAAACCAACGTGATATTGCAGAATTTTCATGAGGAACAATGTTTAGAATACCAAGTATCCCTACATTTATAGCATGAAGAAAGCAGTAGGACCTTTAGAAGGAAAAGGATTTCAGACAAAATTAATTTATGAAGGGATTCGCGTTTTAAACTTTTGAAAGGATTCGAGTACTCTCTATTACCCAAGTCCCATGCCGTCCAAGGTAAAGCCATCAATCATACACTTGCACCGCAATAAAACTCAGGCCCCAAAAGTTAAGATAGATATATAAGCAGTACTTTGCAGAACTGGGAGGTACCTTACTCAATATTCGTCGAAAAGATTTTTGAAAGTTTTCACGGTGCCAGTAGAAATGATATTTTCGGGTAGCTGGTTCCAGTTTTCGGCACTTTTAACTGGCGAGAAGTTTAGAGCCTGCGATATTAGGATGTTTCTTACTACTAGTTTTTAGCCGTTATTTCTGGTACGCAGGTTAGCATCTGTATCGAAAAGCCCTTTTAGGTTAACAACGTTGAAGCTGCTGAGCTAGTTACTAGTTTTAATGAATTGCCCTCATAGTGTTGTTTGGTCTGTAACAACCTAAAGGGAGATATAAAAATTACAAAAAACAATTTTTAGAATAAATCTATATGAGTGCAAGATGTCAACGCACAAATTCTCACTTGTGTGCTTTTTCAGTAACGTTGTGTTCTTGAGACATGGGACATTCATAAACCTAATTATCTTTAATTGTACTCGTTCATAAAGATTTCAAAGAAAATAACATTATCACAAGGTTCTAAAAAAATTCGTCAAAAATCTTGAAAACATGGAAAGTGCATCGACAAAATTCCTTATTCATCGTTATTATAACTCAGCGTTGTTTCACTTTGAATTTCTCCGACAAAAACTTGTCTGGAAATATTAGAAAAGATAGGAAGCGCGTAACGCCAAGACGGCTGGGAAGACAACTGCTAGTGATCATTAGTCGCTGTCTAGGTCTCTGGCCGGACCAAGGCTGGCTCCGACCATCCATCTCGCTCTCCTTACTGAGAGCCGGCCTACATTTTCATTACTCTACCATACCATTAGGAATATCATTATGCGAGTGGCTAGATAGTAAAAAAATTTGTTCCTCCGTGTGCTGTACTCTAGTAATTTTGTGAGGTCCTTACTTGCTGCTTTATGGGCATTGTGTAACCTTCGTATTCGTTCTCCTGACGAGATGTGGAATACTTTTCGCACTTTTCGTTCATGGCAAAATCTTCCGAGCTTCCAAGATCCGCAGTCATTTTGTAAATAAACGATTGAGATTTTTTAGGGGACTGAAAATACGAGTATGTTAGCCTTTATTTTTTGTCTCGAAACGCACTGGCCAAAATTTTCAAATTTTTCTAGTATTACAAGCTATGTTTACCAAGTACTTAACAATAAACTATATTGACAATATTTACTTTCAATAACGAGGTTTACACTGTGGGAAACGTCAGTATTAACATAGGAGCTTAACATAATTAATATATCACAATATTGAATTTGAACAATATAAAATTCAGGTAAAACTAAATTCATATAAATATCCCTGAAGTGCAACGTAATGATTAAGACAATTAATTCTACGTTTGTAGCTCTCAATTTCAACCCGACGAAGCCGTGTATAAAACCTCATGTAAATTCTTAAAATGTTATTTTTCATTCAGAGAACAATAATTCACGCTATCGTAGGATTGATGGATCTATTCATCAGCACTCCAAATCGTCAACGCTGCTTGAAACTATTCTACAACTCGAAAAGTGCAGACGGAATAAATCCACACACACATGTTTTCCCAGACCTACGCTCAAGTCAAAAATAATATGATTTCTTTGTGAGGTCTGAGCGAATTGAGTACTGAACTGACATGGAGATTTACCTCAGTTGACCCAAGGGGCGTTCCAGGCCGAGAGTGAGCTGACAAATCGAGCTACGAACCCCACATTTCCTCCGATGTCTCTGATTTATGGGCTATTTCCTTGAAAAACATTTCTAAATCTTATTCTGCCGAATAAAATATCGAATTTTTTCACTTCTGCCAGCCTCCTCGTGAAGGAAGTACAGACTGGGGCAAATACATGAGTATAAACTGTAAAACTTGACTGTACAGAATTCGGAAATGAAATTCCATCGAAAACCAAAGGTCATACTCTTCTCAAGAATGGGATTTGTTGAACTCTCTGAAAAAAATTTCATATTCATTTACAAAAATCCATAATAATGAAATTCATATTAATAGAAAAAGCCTCATTTTAGTCGAACTGTACGTACGTATATATTATGGATGAATCATCATTCGAGTTTATTCATGCCGACAAATCATAGCCGATCCATCTGTTAAAAAATTATTTTTATAGAGAGGGCACTTCCACATAGATCACTCATGCTTCTAATCTATATCCATTATCAATGAATACTGTTACTTGAGATTATTTTTCAAACAGAAGGATTGCTGTTTTAAGCGACTACTAATATATTTCATAAAGAAAAATAAAGTTTTTAGTTGTCCCGCTTTTTAGGTCATGTTGTCATTGCTGAGGAACGACGGGTCTAGTCCCTTATAGCTCCTCATTCATGGATAAATCAAGCTATCCAAAGTAATCCAACCCTGCAACTACGCCAGTCGACCTCACACTCGGCATATTGCTCATTTACCAACTGTGTGTAAATCATAAATCACCAAGAAAACAATGGATTACACCTGCTCTACATTGATCGCACTCTGGTGATCAGGGAAGTTAGGGTAAACTGTTCAATATTTTACTGACTGTAAATATTACATTGAAAAGGGATTGTCGAATGATGCATACGATGAAACAGTACCGACACACCGAAGAGCCTCTGTCATTAATTATGTCATCTGAATTTGAAAGGCTCAAAAACTACTCCAGTACGATGGGGCATAAGAGTCCTCTAAAATCTTTATATTTACTTCCTTAATCGGGGAATCTGGAAGACCACCAGGAGGAAGTGGGCTACGCTACTGAGCATGAGGCTCTTGCTTCCGACGCCCATGTAGATGAACTTATTACTCCTCCAGAGAACCAAAAGAACCTAGAGCCAGAGGTGTGTTGAATGTAGAGAACAATGCACTGTGAAGGGTACATTAAAGAATACCGTAAATTTCTAAAATTGTTGCAATAGTTGATGATTAGCACTGGGTAAGAAAACAGTCGACTCAAAGAGAAAATATGATGATTGGAAAAGAGAATATACTCGTAAATAAAGAATCATTGGTTTATAAAAATAGAATCATTGGAACATCGTGGTATATTAAATTTGGTTTAACAAAAACTTTTATGAAAACTCTAAACAGATAAGAAAGTTTCTTCGATTACTTACTCAAAAATGTTTCAGCACATAGCACAGAGCAGCTGCAAACGCATTTTTGACTGACAGCAAAACAGGACACGCATATGTTTGACTCACAGTAAATCAGGGCACGTATACATAAATTTGACTGACAGCAAAACAAGATCCGCATGTGTTTGACTGACAGAAAAACAGGGCACGTATATTTATGACAGACAGTAAATCAGGACACGTATATTTTTGACTTACCTCAAATCAGGAAACGTATAACGAACCAGATGTATTGCCTCCAGCCACTAATTTTCAAGAGAACTATAAAACAGATTTGTACTCTGAACTAGTGAACACCATAGTAATATCTTTTCGACAACTTGGCTAAATAATAGGAGAAAATATTTCATGGTAGGCATTAACAGAATCTGAAATCGCTACCCATAAAATTCGAGGGCTCTAAATGAGTAGCAAGAGTTTCACGTGATTGTCATGAGGCATGCCGCTGAAAGAAATCTTTCAGTAAGTAGGGGGTACTTGTAATAATTTTCTACGCTTGATTTGTTATTATGTGGTCCTTTTATCAAGGGTAATCAAAGATCAAAGGGGCATTATGAGTATGCTTCATCTGGTTGGAAAGTAAGTAAACAATGGGTAGTATTGCAACATTTTGCGGTGTCTTCTGGGTGGTACGGGGCGGAAAGACCAAATTGTCATGCGTCCAGAGGGTTTCAATTGCATCATGATAAAGTCCTCGCCCTTTCAGCTCAGCTTGTGCTTTGTCTAAGCACAACATTCTTCAACTCTGACAACTGCAGCACTCCCCAGATCTCACCTTTTGCAACTTTTCTCTTTTCTAAAAATAAAATCCTGCTTGTATGAAAGAAAATTTCAAGATGTCAAAGAAATTCAAGTAAATGCGACGAGACAGCTGCTGATTGTCCCAGAAGTGAATTCCAGAATGTTTCTATTTATGTAAACAACGCTGGATAAAATGTGAGGCTCCGGAAAGGGTTTATTTTGAGGATGGTTGAGTGCTAAATCGGTACATCTAGTTTTCTTTTATAGCACCAGTCTGAATACATATTGATGAGACTGCATATGGCCTTCTGAGAATGAAATTGTGAAATTGAAAGGGAAAGAGACCATTCTCCGTACGTTTAGAATGCTTTCGATCATTCATTGCTTCCAAGCTGCAGGTCAACTATTGCTTCTCAATTTTCAGTGAGGACTTCTCTGTTATTCAACGTAGGCGAAGCTGACAAGCAGCGGCCGCTGTTGTTGGAGCCTGTTGAGTCAACAGAGTCGCGTGTAGCAGTCAGAGAGAGCAGGGACCGCTGTATAGATTAGCTGCCAAGCGCATGAACCTTGTATTGCACTGCACTGTGTAGCTGCTCGAGGCAAGCTTCCGGGGTATGTCTCTTGAAAAACAAAAATCTTGCACATCTAAACTTTTTCATGACTTCAGCAATGACGACATGATAATCTATGAAGTAACTTGTAAATCCAACTGTTTTATGACATCATCAATGACCACATGACAATTCATGGAGTAAGTAACTAGTAGATCCAATTATCTGCATCCATCTTTATCAGGAAATATCTCCGCGTTTAATTCGTTTGAATTTGTCTTAAAATCATTGATATTTCAAACTTAAACAAAGGAATTTAGATAAGTTTAAAACACTCGAAAGATCAAATAACTGGTTGAATTGATGAACATTACTGTGGGAGAAGTTAAATTACAACTTATCAACATAAATTGTGTTGATGTACTACTAAATAAAGTTTGCACACTGATATAATTCAGTGTTACTCTTGGAATGGGAGTACGTTTTGATGAATAGGCATAACAATTGTTTAGTGGTGAACTACGAACATAATATTCGTATCGAACAGAAAACTGTCTTATTATTACGATAATGTTTTAAACATTCAGAGCATTCAGTACGAATTTAGTGTCAACTTACCTCAGGACAAGCAACTACAAACGTTTATTGCTCGCTGGAAATCCATTAAGCACAAAACCAAAGAGCTCAACAGAGAAACGATTATTTGACCAAGCTTCCCTGCCAGTGCTGGTCGTCAGTGTTCTAACAGAAGTTCAAATTCTTTTGTTGTCGATAAAACTTAAATTGAGAAAAACTTTTCCACAAAACCTCCAGATGTTAGCGCGAGTCCAGAGCTAACACAGGATTAGGAGTGGGCTCAGTCAAGTCTTCGTCTCGACCAGCAAAATACTTCTCCAGCTATTTGTTGCGAGTCGTGGAACAGTTGAAACTGCTTCGGCAGTTCGACCTAACTCGCCGAATAGCTTAGCTTTTATTTGATCGCACTGTGTTTTTATACGAGTGATTGATTTCAAACTTAGAAATTTTTTATGTGAATGTTCGAAACTTGAATGTCGTAAAACTATGAACTACTTTGGCATTCCTGTGACTAGAGATTAACTCCCCAGAAAACAGATAATGTTTGTATTTAGCTGATGTAACGCACTGTATTTTGTTGTAGCAATGCCTTCAATTCACTTAAGGCTACTTTCATATTTTCTCTCAATGAACTAAGAAACTTGTTTTCTTTCCGATTGAAGTTACAGGCGTGATGTAGCGGATAAAATTGAATGCGAGACTCTCTTTCTTACAATTCTTTGATTTAAAATAAATTTTCGTCCCTGAATTGAAATACATCACTTCTAAATTTGATGCTTGTTCCCGCTCATGTTCCACTATTAGGTTTACTCACTTAGAGGTTATTCATTTTACCTACATACATCACAACTCTTCAAAAGATTTTATATCATAGTGTAGTAAGAAGTTGTGATTGTAAACCCAAAAGGAAATTCTATGTTTCAATACAACATCCACGTAGAAGTCTAGTAATCAAACATTCTGCATTGATTATTTAATAGGATTTCAATTCTACTGTTCAATATACAGTGGGGGCAAAATAATACAACACGTTGATTAAATCGTCAGATTGCACATTTATAGACTACGTACAATTACGAAAATTGGACTATATATAAACAAGAGTATAAAAAGGTTAATAATATATCTAAAATCCACAAATATTTAATAGAAAAAATATATAGGAACATGTATAATATATACGTGAACAAAAGTTTACAATACCCAACTTTATTTCTCGATATTATACATGAAAATTATTTTAGGATTATTCCAGAATGTTCTAATACATTCTACAATTTGGCAACCGAACTTTCGTCAGCATTCATCTTCAATAACGTGTCATTGGTACAGCAACTCTCAATCTGGAACGTCGTAAGCATGGGTAAGAATAAGGACATCAGCCTAGATCTTCGCCAACGTATTGTGGAGCTCCATAATGAGGGCTTGAGATATCGGAAGACAAGTGCACAAATGTGTGTTCCTATAGTTTCGGTTGGAACCATAATACGTATATGGAAATGCCGTAATACGACTCTCAGCAAGCCTCGAACTGGCCATCCACGGAAGATTAACGACCGTGCTGCTCAAAAATTGGTCCGAACAGTAGTGCAGAGGCTTCAAACTACTCGTGAAGAATTGAAGAATGATATCAAGGCATCTGAGATCGAAGCCAGCAAATACACGATCAGCAGGGAACTACGCCGTGAAGGTCTTTGCTCCCGCACCCCTCGTAGGACACCTCTTCTACAGAAACGTCGCAGCAAGGCCAAGCTGAAGTGTGCCAACGACCATTTGAACAAGCCAGCAGCGTTTTGGAACTCAGTTCTGGGGTCAGATGAAACCAAAAACGAACTATTTGGGAGAAACAGCACAAACCATGTTTGGAGGCAACAAAACGAAGAGTATAAACCAAAGTGCATCATACCCACTGTTAGGTTTGGAGGTGGCTCAATCATGGTGTGGGCATGTTTCAGCTCATCAGGAGTAGGTAAACTTTACATCATTGAAGGAACCATGAATGGCAGGAAATATCGTAAAATATCGGAAGAGCAACTCCTACTTTCAGCTCATTTGTTAAAATTGAAACGTGGATGGGAATTCCATCAAGACAACGATGCAAAACATACTGCAAACGAAACCAAGGAATGGTTGAGGAGGAAAAAGATGAACATTTTAAAATGGCCAAGTGAATTTCCAGACATGAATCCTATCGAAAACTTATGGAGGGAATTGAAATTGAAGATTCAGAAGAGAGGCCCCAATAACATCACTGAACTCAAAGAAATTTAGATTGAAAAATAGAATAATATTACGTTCAAAACTTGTAAAAGGCTGGTAATGAACTACTATAAACGTCTTGAAGCTATAATTAATAATAAAGGCTATGCAACGAAGTATTAATGTATGTATAACTTGAAATGTGTTGTAAACTTTTATTAACGGATTTATTATACATGTTCCTATATATTTTCTTCTAATAAATATTTGTGGGTTTTAGATATATTATTAAATTTTTTATACTATTGTTTATATATAGTCCAATTTTCGTAATTGTACGTGGTCTACAAATGTGGAATCTGTTGATTTAATCAACGTGTTGTATTATTTTGCCCCCCCCCACTGTATGGCAATTTTCTGGAATGCATCTTATCGACGAATATTTTTTTCTGTAATGTTGAACTCTGAACATCATCATGCACATTCCTCTCATTTCATGTTCAGAGAATTTAATTCACATCTCTGCAGAATTTCATTTATAGGAAAGAAAAACACATCCGTATCCAATGACCTATCTACTTGAGGCTTTATCTAATCTAAAGCAACTCTTTTTTTGTAATCCCGTCAGGTTAACTGCTGGGATGTTTGGAGAGCGTCATTTGGTCTGGATTAACATGCTGTTGTTCTAAGGTCAAAAATAACTTTAGTATGCCAATGACGTGAAAAAGTAAGATATTTGTGTTCTAACATGCAATATAGAAACGACAAGGCGTCATGGAAAAAAGTTGCATGAGTTTACAGCGAGATCAATGAAAGTTCGTCGAAGTTCAGTGGAAGCAATAAATGTCCATCATGCTACCAAAAGTTTTAGTCACTATGCTCATGCAACTTCAAAATAAACAAAAATTTAACATACAGTATTGTGTATTTTTGTATGACAGTTTCGAATATGAAATCACCTTCAATTTATCACATAGCCTGCACTCATCATATTTGATCTTCTTTAGGAAGGATTTTGCGTTTCTGTGCTATTTGTGTAGCTGAACAGAGTTGCCACAAAATGATAGTTACATATTTGTTGCTGGTGTAGAGCAAAAGAGCTTTGAGATTCCTTGCACAGGAATCGATGGACAAACGCCCTCGATCAGTATCATGCCTCAGACCTCTTTTTAAGAAAAATCTTATGTGTGTACAAACGAAGAAACTCTTTAAGACTGAGTAGAAATTTTTGAAGCCTTCATGTCGTATTCAGTGCTTCGAAATTTTCACACGTGTGACCTACAGTCTCCATTCTTTCAGTCCGTATAGGTTGCAAGTTACGCATTATTTTATCAAACTCTTGTTGGTCTGTAAAAGGAGGCTAGTGTTGCGAGTACACTGTGTTTTCTGAGCCTCAGTAACCATAATCGTAATTCGGCATTTCGACATCATATGTATTATAGACAACAAAGTTGGACAAACGGAGATTAACAATTCCTCTCCGTGTTGAACTAGGGAGATAGAATAAAAAATACTTGGATAGTTGAGCGTATTGTTGTTCTTGAACTTCTTGCACAAAGACACATTACTATGGCTACGCAGAAATAACAGTTGCTAACGTAGTTTGCTAGGTTCCACCAAATTCTAGCAGGTGCAAATGGCACGGACATTTTTTTCGCTGTCATCCCTCCAGAGTAAACTTACAGGAACTACAGATCACATGAAAAGCCCACAATTTGTTCTTGTCTCCAATTTGCTGACTGAAATACTGTTCATATGCAGTGCAGTATTTTGTACCACCTGAAAACATGGCATTTAACTTGTTTGAAGCCAATATAGTACCAATAAACATTGCAGAACTCAGTACAAACGAATTTCTAATCCATGTGCAAGTGAATGAATTTACTTGTGGTCGTGAGTTTGGGTTAATTGAAATATCCTTAATGTGATAACGTTCTACATGAACGCGTTGATTGTTAAGCTTCAATATTATATATGTGGATACGTAAACTAAGGTCTAATGCATCTAGTGATCATTTCTTAATTAAATTAGTTTGAAGTTTGGATGCGTGGTTTCATATTACAAATGAAGCCTCTGAACATTTTGTGGAAATTTGAAGCTAAAAACTCAATGTAACTTGAGCAACTCTTTCAAACTATTTTTTAATTTAAAGCAATGACTAACTAGTCTATCAATACTTAGATTATTTTATTGCATTTCATTACTTTCCAAGCTCCTAACCGTTCTATAAATATTTTTGAAAACTGATTTCAATACATCGTTCAAGGTATCTGAAATGCACAAATTGTTATAAATCTTTCTTTTTTGCGATGTGTTCTCGCTGTAAATTGGTACTCCATCCGGTCCAAAAATGTTGGTGCATATCAATTTTTAAGTTAGTCCGGAGATGGTAGTATAAACTAATGCGAAAGGTTTGATTCAAATAAAATACATGTTTACTCAGTCATATACTAGAATACATTAAATTGACAATGTACAAACAAAAATAAACAAAACAATGAAACACTAAAAATTAGAACCCTTTTCGGCTTGTGCACATACAATTTCCGACCGGAGGGAGTATATTATAACATATATTATTGTTATATTAGTATATAATATATTTATTATACTAAATATGTTTTGAGCATTTTGTGTGTCGCCACTGACATGGTCATTTATTGGCGCCCTTTCTAACCTCTCCTGGCTTTGGATCGTATTACATAATGTGCAGGGTGGATTTCATGTATTTTTAACGAATAGTTTCTCTGTATTTAATGTACCCCGTAATAGTTAACGGTTTTGGAATTTTGTAACGTATTACATTTATGTATCTAATTAAAATCTGCTTTGACATTTATATTTTCTCACCCTGTATTTTCTCGTAGGCATTTATAAAAAACTTTGGCAAAATAAAATACATTCAATAGAGTTTTCAAAAGTTCATAAAATAATGTGCTACATTATCCAGTTGATGTTCGATCTCGGTCTGGTGCCCTTCAAGAAGCAATTTCCCTACTTGAATTCGAGTGACTTTTGAGCAACTGATGCCGATGAAAGTAGCAACCAATTGAAAAGAGTTAAGCTTTTTGAACTGGAACCTGAAATTCGAAACCACAGTCTTTCATGTTGACAGTTTGAAGTTAGAATGCGCAAAGATCGAAACAGCTCCTTTTAACTACAGTTCACCATTTTAAATAAATTTTCATTCGACGCTTCAGTTCTTTTCATCTACATACCTTCGAATTGATTATAGTGGAAAATTATGTACCATAACTTGACTATATTGTCCCGTGTCCTAATGATCGCACTTGTCTTATAGTTTGTTTCTAACGTAACTTGTTCTACAGCTGTTTCAGCAAAAGATAAACACTACAAAAGTTTCCAATGTGAAAATCTAATTTTTAGCTTTTGTAATAAGCGATTCAGACTCTTCAGGTAACATTCTGCTTACGCTCTCTGACAACTAAATGAAAAACTGCTGTCACTTGAAATCAAAATATTACTCTTGTACAGTTCAATATAAGCTTGCAATTAATGGCCAAATTTTACATCAGCATCATTACCTGTAGACCTCGAACAACACTAAACTTTAGCTTTGTAAAATTTGATGCGAAGAATAATAACGCATATCAGTGTTAATTTCTCCCCTTAAGGAAGTATTTTAAAAAACGAGTACGTACGTAGTAAGTTGTGAATGAATTGAAGGGTGGACAGCACTAGTGGACTACTTGCATTTTTTCTCACGGGAAAAATGCAAGTAGTCCACTAGTGCTGTCCACCCTTCATATAGTAAACTATTGGATCGTAATCGCCTCTGTCAGCGCTGTGTTAGCGACAGCACGGGAGTGGACTACTTGCATTTTTTCCTGTGGAAAATATATTGTATTTACCACGGGAAAAAATGCAAGTAGTCCACTAGTGCTGTCCACCCTTCAATTAGAGCTCGAGATTAGGAGGGCCTAAAATTAAACTTACTTCTCATAAGACGATGTAGCGCTACTTCCAACATAGAAATTTGCCAATTATAATGCAAAAATGTTGACAGCATTTGGTCCATTCCTGGGTAGTACTGATCATTAGATTAACATAAACCTCTAATTGAACAAAAAATTCTCTGTCTGTACAGCCAAACTAGTTCGGGTGAAGAGTAAAAAGCATCAAATGAACCACAAATGAGGCTTTGAATAGTCCTCAATCTACCGTTAGCGCGCTTGGACAGACAAGGCCTGGCAGCCTCGTACCGCTCAGTTCGACTATCTTCTTTAACCTTCAGTTGTAAATTCTCCAGTAGGTCTGAATAATTTCACACAGGGTTGACTCGAGCAAGCTTATTGTACTGCACTCTCCTCCCTTTCCTAATTTCCGCCCTTCAATAATTAATTCAGAATCTCTCAATGGTATAAAATAATTTTGGCATCTCAAATTCCACAAAGCCGATTTTATTTGCCCCAAGAGTGTGAATTTTTATATTCGTCGGACGCAGATTTAGTAAGCAAGGAGAAGGTTTTTTTTGACTTGTAGTGGAATCTTTCACGATAGATGACAGAACCTCTCCAATCGTTAACGAAATATTTTTCCTTGTACATTTAATGTTTAAAGTATAAAATAGAAGATAAACATTTTACAAAATGAACTTTTTGTGTGAGCTGATTGAAAATGCATTTCTTTTCGTATGCATAAAAACATGGCAAAGCTTTGGTGAGACTTGGACTGAAACTCCCGCATAAATTCCAGGAAATTTAAAATCAACGAAGGGGGATTCAAGCAAAAACCTGCGTTTCTATTTAATGACGGATGGAAAATCATACATTTGTTATCCAGAACGTGTTGGCATATCATGGCATGTTTTCAATTTTTTTAATTGAATAGAACACATTTTATATCCTGGTTGAAACAATGTACGAGAAATCTCAGTTTTAGTCAGGTTATATTGTAAAATATTAATTCTTATTCTAATTTTTTTGTGAAATATTATTTAATCTTTCGTTGGATATTATTGTAAAATATTTATCTGCAGTAAAAATCTAAAATTCAAAAATAATTCACAATAAACTAATTATTGAGTAAATGTTTATGAGCCTCTCATACTTTAAAGGAAGTTGAAATAAATGCTGGTATAAGCTTTACGTTTTTTTAATGAAAACAAGCGGCATAATAGATAAGGAAATTATTTATTGGAAAAATAGAGTACGAACACAGCAAAGTACGACGCCTATAATTTTCTTATGCACACTATATTTCACTCATAAATTATGACTGCTGCTAATTTTCAAGCCTACTTTGAACATGCATGCATTGAACTATACTTTAAAATAAATAGTTGTGTTTATATGATTATTTTATTTTAGCAATTTCATTACGCGCAAATAAAATATAATAACAGACAGTGCCGGATCCATTCGTGAAACAACCATTAAAACGCATTTATTCATTTTAAGTCTCAAGTATTCTACCAAGTAGTTTGTCAGTGATGCATCTTGCATCCTCAAGTTCAAATACACTTGATTGGCGTGATTATAGAAAATGCAAGTTTTGCCTTTGGGGAAACTTTCATGTCGTTGATTCGTCCATGTAAATATCTATTCATACATTCATTCATTTTGTTCGTACAATTTTCATGAAGGATAAATGAAGTTCGTTCGCCTCACGGCTCGAACTGATCAAAACCCTCATTGGAAAACATTGGCTCGGTACGTTAAAACGAATAAATATTTAAATAAGTAACCGTTTGGGTGCATCAAATGCACTTTTTTTATCCTTTCACTGTGGTAGGACTTCCGTGAGTGCTCTGTCTCGATAGTGACATTATTTAGAATTCAGAACTTCAAAGACATTTCAATAGACACCGTGCTTCTTGTCATCAAAGGGTATGGTGCATTCGTACAAGAAATTCGAGATGAGTTACTGGGAACTAAACTAAAATAATTACTAAAATCAACTACTCTAGAGGGAAAGAAAAACAGCGTATGTAAATCCACAATAATTCAATCATCATTCATTTTGACACGAAAGTGACTTTCAAGGATTATTTAAAACATGAATTTGATATGCTTTCGCATGCAGTATACGTTAATGTAACGTATACTGCCACACCTGCCATGCAAATTGAGACTGTCTCTGAAGGAGCATAAAGTTATGAATATCTTAGTTTTATTTAAGTATAACTCAGTATTCTTAGTATTTGAGTACTATTCTCTCGGCACCAACATGTAGATATTTGAAGAAATTAATGAATAGACATTTAAATCTCATTCAAGGTGAGAGTTTTCTGTTAATGTGCGTGAGGAAGTTTTTGGAATACAGTCAAAAAACAATCCTTTTGCTTTGTAGACCATGACTCGACAGACAATTTTTGTACACTTTCTGAAACTTCTAAGAGATGTTATAGTGTAATACACTAATATCAGTGTAATGATCCTATTTTTACGATTCTCATGCATGATTTGACTAAATGATGGTAAACAAATTTTAATGTGTAGGAAGTTTGAGCCATATAATTTTACTTTTTGAGGCTATCAAGAAATTTTAATCATTTTGCTTTTTCATTACGTTCAATTCTCGAGCGTAAATATTCATAAAAAGTTATGCCCATGATGTAAGAAATTAACTTTGATTAAGGCGCAGTTGCGTCTTCGTTTGTTTAAAGCCCTGCTTCTGTAGGCAGTGCATAGAGTTCGAGAGATACGCTAACGCTTGGGAGAGAGAGGCAGCTCCGTTACGGAGCTCTGACGGAAGTCCAAGACTGTCCATTACGCAAGGGTGACGACGGCTACATCTACGCATGTTTGCGCGACGTGGAGACTGATGTTCGGTGGTCACTGAGGTTTCTTCTTTCTAGAGTCTGATTTCGTCCATCCCTGAGTTTGTGTGAATGCGTCTTTATAAGTAATTTCCTTAAATTATTATTTATCTAATTGGGTCAAATACTCCTGTTGGCTCACCATAGAATGTTCGGGAGATCCTCCATTGAGGGTGCTTAATTAATTAGTTTGTTTCGGGATCTAGAATTGTTAGAATGGAGGATTAGGTTTCCTTTATTTCTGATTTTTCCTGAGCAGACGAACCTTTACCTTTAATTTCTGTCCTTTTGGTGAGCCTAACTCCTACTTTACCCTCCTCTTTGGTAGGGTTTCTAAATTCGTTATTAACCTCTGAAAGTGGCATTGTTTGCACCCACTGGACTTCATCAATTAAGTTTAGGTGAGCAGCGTGTAATCACATATCTCTAGTTTTGTTAAAATTGAATTGAGATGCAAATTGCCTTGACTGTAAACGGTGTATTTTACATACGATGCTAGTTTTTTATTTGGTTTCCATTACCAGTATCGTTTGTGCATTGATCCTGAGACCACCAGCCGGATTCTTGTTGCCTTGCACCGTTTTTAAACCGACCTCTCCTCCTCACTGCGGCTAACTCTCCACCAGCTTCTCATTGCCTCTCTGCAGGAGCAGAGTTGGCCGCACCGATTTTAGTTGTACAGCACTGAAGCGGTGCAATAGATGCTCCGAAGACGTAGTCGACTATATTTCTAAGACCCGACGAGCAGTGAAGTCTGCTGGCGCTCACAGCATCAAACCACAATTTCGCACCACCTACGAATGGTCTCCTTGACAGAATAAAGTAAACCTTTACTTTAACCTCATGATTAATTAGTTTAAAGCTCAAAACTTGCTGTTGTGGGTTCTAAGTAAATTAAATGAAGTTCTTCTAACATTTCTGTATTTTACCTTATTATAAACTTATTGTATAGAAATTGCCACGATTAAAATTCCTTATAATGAATTCGAATTGAGATTTATCCTCAGAACAATCTCAGATATTCTGTTTCGTTCACATTAATGTCGAATTGATTGGGACCGAGTTTTAGCAATATATTGCGCATTTCATTTTTGTTCACGTTATAAGTTATTTTAATGAAATATTTATCAGGAGAAATCAACATGAAGGGCTGTGAACTGTAGCAGGCACGAATTTGGATAACAAATGCAGTTCATTTCAAAATGTTTTTAATATACATTTAGGAAAAAAAGGCATCTTCTCCATTCACGAGCTTGGTCGACTGGTGAGCGAATATGCTTGCGAGCAGAAAGACCCGGGTTCGAATCCCGCTGCCGACATGGTTGACGCGGCTAGAAATACGGCATGGGACTTGGGTAAACAACCGAATAATTATCGAAGTAATTATCCGACCCAAGAATGGGCCAGAAGGTTCGTTCCTATAGCCTCATTCTATTCTATTCTATTCTATTCCTCACAAGAAGTCCTACTGTTAAATTTTGGTGCTCGCAAATTTTATTGACTGATTGCTACATTTTGCTCACAGTGTTGAATGCAGGGTTCTTGTTCGTAAGAATCCTTTAGAGATCAGCTTCATATTGTGCAATTTAATAACGTTGATCTCAACTCCATCAGTTTAATAAGTCCCCAAAGTTGTGAGAAAAATCTACTACAGCAATGGAAAATACATGTTAAACTAATTAAAACATGTTTTAGTTTCTCTAAGTTGATTTTCTGTTTGAATATATTCTATTGAACTACTGCTCTGTTGAGTTCATCTTTTTGCCAACTTGCTTCTGTTCTCTGGATATGTTTTCTGCTAAGTTGCAATTCTGGTAAAACTTTATTGAGCTCACTGCAGTTTTGTCGAATTGACATTCAGCGGAGTTGACGGTGTGTTGAAGTTCTGTTTAGCCTAATTGCATTCAATTAGAGTCTCTGTTTCGTTGAGTCGCAGTCCAGTTGAGTTGCTGTTCTTATGAATGGTATTATTGTTAGTCTGCTATTCTGCTGAATTGCCCTTCTGTGTTTTTTACTCCCAAGTTGTAATTCTGATCGAAAGTCTACGGAGCTAATATTCGCTCTTCATCGGTCACTGAGCAGTTCGCTCTTCATCGGTCACTGTGTAGTTCGCTCTTCATCGGTCACTGGGCAGTTCGCTCTTCACCAGCCACTGAGCAGTTCGCTCTTCATCGGTCACTGAACCGTTCGCTTTTCACCAGCCACTGAGCAGTTCGCTCTTCTAGTTCTGGATTGGAGAGCGTGTTGCAACTCGTGCTCTTATCTCAGTCCAGGGATGGCACAAGGCAGATGCTGCCTCAACGTGTCTCGATTGTGGACTCCCTTTGTATCAGTCCTCTTGTGAACACAGTGTCCGAGCAAAGCCCTCACAATGAATAATTCCTAGTTTGCTAGGAAATTTCCTGCAGAGGTGGTTGCTCTGTGTAGCAGCAGCCTTGTCACCGATATAACAGTCCCACTTTAGATTCCAGTAACGGGATGTGAAATTCTTGTGGGTCTCTACATCGTACCGATTAAGAGGCTCAAAACTTCTACCAGCAGTAACCATCCTAGATGCTGATACAGTTTTCACTTTAACTCTTTAGAATCAACAACCATTTTTTCAGTAGCGGTTTTTCATGAATTAAAGGGAATTGAACTATTGAAATTTAAATACCAGTTTATGTTGTTGATGTGGATGGATTAGAATTGAATATCAAGAAATAACAGGTCTATACACTGTTGTTGAACAATGGTTAATTTTCTTCCAGGGTACACTTATTCTGCTCCACAAGATCAAATCAACGCGTAACCAGTTTTTAGCACGTCATTTGCATATCGTAAAATTGGAAACCCAGAGCAAGTAAGAAGTCAATCTCAGACGTTATTGCCTTTTTAAACTTTAAATTGTACTCATTATTTGAACATTTTCAGTGTCCAATACTTCTGGAACAATAGTTCCACACAAAGTTAAAGTTAACTTTGTGCCCGAGACAAAATTTGCTAACTCGATGAGAGAATGGCTCTTGACACAAAAGTTTTTAGCTTGTACTAAATGAAGTAAATTTGATTGAACATTGGATGGGAAGCTTAAGCCGCCACAAGCGTCCATTTTTTAAAATTTCAATCAGATGAAAACTGTGGTCGCGCATGCAACCCTTGAGCAGAAATGAATTAGGGGTAGCTATCATAGTTGGACTGAGAAAAATATGCAATTGATCCTTAAATTCCACTTATGAATATAATATCTCGTAATTTACTCTTTTTTGCTCCATATTGCTAAAGCTGAACGTTACTGTCCGCATACATGTATGATATATTAACATAACTGCCGTCAGTTTGTCCCTTTGAATCAATACAATACCAAGCATTTTCTAAAATATTTTTCAACTTTTTTGCGTATCCTCAGCAGAAACTTACGTTCTAAAACTTTTTAGAAACGGAACATAAATTTCTTGTCCTTATCTTCGAATCTTGAAATGTATTATTATAAAACAAGAAGCTGTAATATCCATTTAAATACATACTTAGATCCGTTTCATTCACAAAAGTATCAGTGCTAAAGCACACATCCTGATATTATGTAAACATTATCTAGCATTTCAATTGATCTCAACATCTCTGTTCAAATAATTTTCATTACTGGCTATTCCTTGGTTAGACCCTCAGGGTTACATTTGAACCTCTCTGCACATCTCTCAGTTGCAGAGCAATAAGCCTCATGAATGAGCCTTCTGCTGACAACATATGCGTTTATATTAATCATGTTGGTGGTGAGACTCTCAGATATTACAGCTCTTATTGCTTGACGGGTTTCGCTAGGGTCCCACCGCGGACAATAACAAAACCAGTATAACGAAGGCTGTCAAACGAACGCCTGACTTCCCATTTCCTTGCAATGATACATAATTCTCGGCTTGAGAATCTCAGCAGATGTCGAACTTGGAACTGCATCAGCAGCACATGAATACAAATATTATTGGTGTGTAATATCAAGCAATGCTAATGAATTTCAAAGCCAGGTCAGCTCTACGTTGTGCAGCAATCCAAATTTCAACCATTTCTATAATGAAATGACGTATTACTAATAGACTTATTTTTGCCTAGTATTTTCAATAAAAAACCGTTTCTGCACTAGCTTAGACTGTGTCTTTTTTTAAAAAGAAGATGCATTTCACTCTTCCTTACATATTGTCTTATGGTTCCGAGCAATTCAGTGTATGTTAAATATCAGCAGTTATCATTTACAATTTTTAAAAATTATTAGCATCACTTACTAATAGAAGTCAAAAACTTTTCAAAAAAATTCTGAAAAATATACACACTATTCAGTTCAGCTACACTCTATTCAGTTATCACAAAATCTTGAAAAATGATTATTTGCTATATTTCCTGATGAAAATTCAATCCTCGTAGTTGGGCAAAATTGCAATTCTATCAGCATAACAATTTTTTTTAGTCGATGGAAAGTAATCTTTCGGAGCTTTCGACTATGATGGGTAGAAGCATTAATCATTTCCAAAGAGAGAAGTTGGTCTAGATTGAAAGAGGGACTCATTATCGGAACTAATTGCAAGCTGCGACTGAACAAACAGCGATGAGAGAGCATTGTTAGCGAAACCGGCCCTTGCTGAGGTGGACGTCAGAAGGAGACACTAAATGATGTCTTGGTAAGGACATTACTTCATACGGTGAGGAAAGAGGGAGGATCGTGCAAAACGATTCAGATGAAAGTCTGTAGAGACTAAGAAATTAACATTCGGAGGAGCATTAACAGTGGTCAATGCTTCAAGAACACGCTGCTCTACGTTAGTCCAGCGAATTAATTGCAAACACCAAAAACGGTAGGTAAATATGCTAGAAAGAGAATGAGTGATGAGAGAAGGTCAGAGAGAAATAGAAGCACCATGGCGGCTGGCTGACAGCGAACTAAATTCGTGCATTATATTTACTCGTATTCATGCACGCGTTTGGGTAGAAATTAATGATGCCATGAATTTTAGAATGAGATTGCTTTTATGATGCTAAAGTTTGTCTATATGGCAGATTTCAATTATGTTTACGCATACTTAGGTTATATTTATACAAACATAGATTATATTTGCGCAGCTATAGTAAGAAGACGATTGAATAATGAGACTATTCCTGAGTTCAACTTCAAGGGCACATATGAATCAGAAATAAAAATTAGGTCAAGTGAATTTCTTCTTCAATATTTCATGTGTTCAAAAACAATTTTTTTCATTGTCTAAACATAGTAATGCAATGTTCGTATCAAAGCATGCACATAAAATATACGGAAAGTTATTCAATAGGGGAAAAATATTTGAAATTATTAATAGGAATTATTGTTTCTAACATTTTTTCATAATTTTTTCTAGTTCTACTGTATTTCATGTCGATTTAAAACAACGACAACGACACGAACTTTCACATGGATTAAATACTTTCCCAAACAATCTTCCTGAAGGTTTACCGTGTCTTCCAAGTGAGAATACAATAGAATCACTTCAACAGAAATGCAACACGGAGTCTTTACTTGAATGACCTCAATTTTGTACAAGAACACTCGAAAATAAAAGAAACCTTTAGGAATCCAAGAACCGAGTGCGTAGCTCTGTTGGCGTTGATCGATTTACTGTTTTCTGAACTCACCTAGAAAAGTGTTTAGTGTGAAATTGCATTCAGATGTATTATTATTATTTATAAAGAAGTAAAATTAAGTAGCAAAAATATGGAAGTTTCAATTTTCTCCATTGTTCTCAGGAAAATACATAAAATATTCTTGTAACCTTGAAAACGTGCATAGACATTTAGATCAACCAGGGCACTGCATAGTTTGCAGAGGTGCTGTAAAGAAATATGTACTACATGTGCTGAATTCACTTAATGTTTCAGTTGAATGAACTGTAGCTTGAGTTGAAGGTTGTTTTCAGTTATGCTAATACCCTTCAACAATGCAATCACGTTCAATTAGAATGTTGTAGACATTCATTAATGATAGGTATTTAATGTGAACCTGAGAAATGTGCCATTCTATTTTTCCCATACGAAATCGTTGTTTTCTGTCTTCCTCGAATAAGGTATAGGTAGCATTCACTTCGATTAAATCCAGGTTTCCCTTATGCTGACGAATTCAACAACTACAACAAGGCTCAGTCTTGTGCTTAAGCTGAAGGGATGTAAGCATGGAGGGCAAGGGAAGAGGAAAAGGAGGAGGACGAAGCAGAGAACACAGCGTTGGATCTACAGTTAGCTGAGGAGGCTTGAACAAGGCCTCTAGGCCTGAACAAGGCCTGAACAAGGGTAGCGTGTCTAGGCCTGAACAACGGCAGCTTGCCTAGGCCTGAACAAGAGTAGCGTGTCTAGGCCTGGACGAGGGTAGCGTGTCTAGATCTGAACGAGTGTAGTGTGTCTAGGCATGGACGAGGGTAGCGTGTCTAGGCCTGAACAAGGGTAGCGTGTCTAGACCTGAACGAGGGTAGTGTGTCTAGGCTTGAACAAGGGCAGTTTGCCTAGGCCTGGATGAAGGTAGCGTGTCTATAGGCCTGAACAAGGGTAGTGTGTCTAGACATGAACGAGGGTAGCGTGTCTAGATCTGAACGAGTGTAGTGTGTCTAGGCATGGACGAGGGTAGCGTGTCTAGACCTGAACAAGGGTAGCGTGTCTAGATCTGAACGAGTGTAGTGTGTCTAGGCCTGAACAAGGGTAGCGTGTCTAGGCCTGGACAAGGATAACGTGTCTAGGCCTGAACAAGGGTAGCGTGTCTAGGCCTGAACAAGGGTAGTGTGTCTAGGCCTGAACAAGGGTAGCGTGTCTAGGCCTGAACAAGGTTAGCGTGTCGGTTTCATGCACTGAGATGCTTCGAACCCTGCTTATTACCCCGGATTTTGCTCAAAATTTTCACACGACGCTTTAATTTCTAGCTCACTTTTATTCCTCGGTGGGTTAGATGAGACGGTTGTGTGACACATTTGTACGACACGGGTGAGTGACGCGGTTGGATGACACATTCACTGAAAATTAGTGTGATGTACGCGCTCAAAAAAATTGTTTTTCTCTCACATATCACATAACTCTCACTCCTTTTTCGCTGAACGTCTGTTCACAGCGATGGCAGAGCTAATGCTACAATAGTTAACACACTTAAGTTTCATCTAGAAGTGGCGCACCTTTGTGGGATGATAAAGTGTAACTAAATCATTCGAGTGCTGTTTTTTAAAGTCTACTCATAAACGTAGCTCAAAGACTCTTGCATTATTTGCGAAACCATTTTTTCATGTACGCAATATACATAAGATTTTATAAACTTTAGCATCCAGGACATAATACACACGTTTCAGAGTTGATGTATCTGCAACTCCACTATGAAAAATTTTGATCATACTATTGTATGACTTTGTTCGATAATATTGCCATCACTACTGACTTGAATTTACATATAGAACGGACAAGAACTTTTTTTCACGAACAATTCCTTTCCCAGGTACGACTTTTTTGTAATAGAATTAAAAAATTAATTAGATCAAATTAACCAGAAATCGCTAGCAGTAAAGATTATCCGATTAATCTGTGAACTGCTCCAAGTTTTGCTGCAATCTGAGGTTGTCAGAATTAATGTGAAAAATCAACTCAGAATCCATTCCCATTCAACATATTTTTCTGCTGTCTTTTTTATCGCCAGGAAATAAAAGTCAGTGACTCTTCTGAACAGTTATTTCTTAAACTTAGACCCACACTTTTCTTAAATTACTCTCAGTATTGTACTATTATCAGTCTTGTCGAAAAGCTTCGGGTACTGCTTTTGAAATTGTGTTAATATATATACTTTAAGAGGTTATTATCTATTAAAATATGTCTCCTTATGACTGAGCTAAATTGTATTAAACTCCGAATTCCGTCACTGAACAAATAGTATGAGGTAAATTGAAATGCTTAAGGACTACCAATCAATACTTACTACTAAATTCACAAACAAGTAAACACATTTTAATAGTATCACTCTAAGCTTACGGTACGAGATGATTTTAATTCCAAGTTCATACAACTTTCACTAGAACTACGTTATTTTTCTTACCCCATGCTAAACAGCTACATGTTCCCAAGTATTATTCCTGACAATTGGTAACGTGCAAATCAACATTACGAATCTTTTAAGCGGAAAATGCGATTTAATGTGTCTATTTGTCGAGATTGAATCTTGGAAGCCCAGGGATGATTTAACAGCGCATGACAGCACCTCTAAATTTTCTCTTTGCTCAGGAAGTGGTCAGTGAGGCGTATGATTGTGATGCTGGCTTTCAGCTACATCTAAGTAAGAAAACAATTACCGCGACGTGAACTAAGTATTATTTAAAGCATTTATAATATGAGGTTAAGGAATGCAACGATCATGTAATGCTAATGCAAAATTTAACGAACATGTTGTTGTGAACATATTAACAAAAGCATATTGGGATAACAGACTGCTAAACAATTTGTAGCATCTCGCTAAAAGCTTTTTTTAACCTTGTTAGCTAGTGCTTGTTCACATAGTAAGCGAACGCTTACCCACATCGTCGGTTTGAAAATGATGACTGAAACCAGTAAGCAAAGTCAAAAACATGTTGAGCAATCAGTTTGTTTGCAAAGTCTAACAAATTTTCAAGGAGATTTCAATCTGGAAAGTGTAACATTATTTGTATCATTTATGTACAACCTGTGCACCGCGGACGCGAGCCCTGCAATTGTCGGGCATATCAAATGGGTTATTCAAACAGATTAATTGTATACATAAAAACCTGCATTCTTCAAATTATTCACTGCAAAACATATTGTTGTTACTCAGGGGCTGAGTGGATTAGTTTCGCATGTATTTTCCAGTAAATAAATTGTCCTGTTTACAAACACAGCACTCAATCATTTGAGGTATGAAATCAGGTGTGATGATCATCTCTATCATATTGCCTTTGATTGTGACAGATTTACACGCCCGATGTATACTCGTCATTAGTCTTTTGGAGGGCAACGAGAAAGCAAATGCAACGACTCGTTTTTGCTTCACTGTCCATGGTAGATGTCACGTTGAAGACTTCTTTTGTACAAGTTACCGTTTTCCAATTTATCCAACAATCATACTATGTTTGTTTACATTTTCACAAAGTGCGATCAACTTTTAGAGTATTTCCGCCAAGATTCAGTGTTAGATTAAGTATAACAGCTACCCTTTTTCAATCAAAAGTTTTAACAATAAATCAAGAAGATAACTCAAGCTGTGATTAATGAACAGACGTAAGTGCGATTTATAAATGACACATGAATGAATAAGTATTTTCCTGAGTGACAAAGCCATTTGAACAGCTACCAAACAACGACATGAGAGCTTGGAAACATATTCCAATTGAATAGATAGCAGCTGAAACGTAAATATTCGTTTCTTTAGCAACGCTTTTGTCCTATCAACGATGATTTCCGTTGATTAACGCTTATGATACTTGAATTAATAGGAATGGTCGGCAACTTTTGTTTATCATGCACTGAGTTTAGATTTTTTGAAAAAAATCATTCATAGGCTCGAACAAACAAATTAAATCATACTCTGAAGCAGGACCGAAGTTTCAAACAAATATACTATAATTATAGCAGCCTCTGGTGGCCCTCTGAACAACAAACATCCGTCTTCCAGCGCGACCTGCGAGATTCATTGAGAAAATTAATACATCCTCTCACAGCACGAATTAACACACCCTCTCCAAGAGGTTCCCAACATTCGTAGGTAACAGAAAACTGGTTGAGTTTTTGATTTCTGTTACCTACGATTGTATTTTGAGTTTTTTGTCCTCTTCAAAAGCCCTAAATGAAAAACGTGATATATTTTTACGACTGTGAACTAGGAATGTAGTTGGTCGTCCCTGCCATAGTTTTGTCAAGATATGGTAATGAACACTGAGAATTTCTTATCACACACTAATGAGTGAACGCTGTTCTGTTCAGCTGGGATGGAGATGAACTAAAGTTTAAAACTTCGATAGAAGTTATTTCAATTTGTTCCGACCTATTTTGATTTCCATCCACTAATTTCTCGTATTTTTGTTCCATCAAATTTTCAATAATTTTAACTGAACATTAGAATAATCAACAACACAGAGAGAAATCAGTTAACGGTCAGAGATAAACACATATTGAACAATTAAGCGAATCGGAAAATTTCATAAGGCTTATTTAAAGTATAACATGATAAGTTACACACAAAAGTGAGACAACATTATGCAGTTAGTTTAAAAAAATAATAGTCTGAACGTTAGCGTTCTTTCCCAGCAATTTTTCTCCTGAATAAAAAGTTCTTTTAACCTACTTCTGTTAATGAGTAATTGATAATTTCCTGCTTTTCATACTAAGGTGAGACTCTAATTTTAATTTCGACCGACGTTTTTTGAAAAATTTGGCATTCGGTTGCTCAACATACTTCTGATTTTTGCGCTTAAATTGATATTCATTACGACAATAATTTGTTCTCTAAAGGTTTATTCATTCATAGAACCCCAAAGAGTTTGCCTAAAAGCGAGCCATGGGCATCATATATAAAAAAGGTAAACGTAATTTAAATTATGAGTACCAAACGTAAAATTTAATCAATATGGGGCAATGTAACGAAACGGAGTAATGCCAAAGCGGTTTTTGTATTATACAACCACTGTTTCAAACAATGACACGTTTAACATTTTCGTCAACCACAATCTCCCAACCAATTTCAGGCTGAGCTCATAGACTGGATTGGATGAGTCAAATAGGAATGTTGCCCAATCGTTGAACCTATATCCAATCCAAGAGCTGTAAATAATATCCTGCCTGGTTACTTCTGAAAAAACTAAATAAATAGTTACACTTTATGTAGATTTTTTTGAGATATGCTCAATACAAAAAAGTCAGTTCATGACTTTACATACCGAAATTATGTGCTGTATGTACAGGATTTATGCCATTTATCAAGTGTTTTAGCCAATTTAGAAATGAGTTTCAACCCACAATTATCGTCACGTCACAAAAATCTGTCCAGTCACTGAACTATTCAACCTGGAAGTCACTAAATAGTGAGTTTAGTATAGATAGTCATTTGCTTGAAGCTGCATCATACTGCAAAAACTTTCATAATAGGTTGTTGTTTGTTCAATACTGTATAATCATCCTCAGCTCGAACAATTTAATCAGCCAAAAACATGCCTTGATATTTTAGCAGCCATCCGGAAACTTGATTTATCATTTGTAGAGTTGAAAATTATGAAATTATAAGAAAGAAGTAAGGAATTTCTGAATAAAATAATGATAAAAAATATTATCATGCCTAACCTTACGTATGATCTACAGTCGATACAATATATTTTTACCTTTATCAAAGATGACCTATGAAGGGTAACTACCCGTAGGTACTGCTTATGAAGCTTTTTGGTTTGATTTTTTTAACTTGATTTCATAGAAACCGAACACATTTTCCTATTTAAGGATCATGAGACACGTTGAGTGATGTGAAGGCATTCAGCTGCGTAAGGCTACTACTCAAAAATGTAACTCACGTTTAGTTCGAAGGCATTCTTTTTTCAGTTTTCAGGCTTTCCTGCTATCATGAACTAGACTTTGAAAGCGAAAGAGTTGAGATATGTTTATGGTATAGTATAGTAAAGTATTGAATAAACTCTTATTTCTCTTGCAAAATGGTTTCTCCCTCGTACATATGTATAAGGTAAAAATAAGAGAGCGTGTTGGACTTACGAGTATGAACAAATTTTCTTAGCAAATCTCCATGGCAAATTCCAGAAAACCAACAATGAAGTTCTATTTACCAATCTATTTACTCATAAAAAATTTGAGGTCTGATTTTTCTATCATTCAATAAACTGATAAAATAAAAGTATTATACAGATAGTCTTTATTCTTCTCACAGTCACAACTGAACTTCACAGATGAATGACGTTTTCTGAGCAGACCTAACCAATCAATACTTCGTAGAACAACTAACAAGATTGCTTGTAAAATCTGTCGTCATAGAAATGTCACTGGGTGCTTTGCCACGCAATTTGATTGTTTCAAAAACCTAG
Organism: Trinorchestia longiramus; assembly: GCA_006783055.1. Taxonomy (NCBI): domain Eukaryota; kingdom Metazoa; phylum Arthropoda; class Malacostraca; order Amphipoda; family Talitridae; genus Trinorchestia; species Trinorchestia longiramus. The sequence continues at coordinate 114,135 of VCRD01000475.1, forward strand.
AAGACAATACCTCACTATAATTACAGTAGATTCTGTTATTTTATTATCTTAACAAAATTAAAAATCTAATAAGGTAAATGATCAATAAGGTGATATGAGGTCGGTTTCATGCTCCACCGGACACCCAGAAATAAAGAAAAAATTTGAGAGGAAGATAAACTCATTTCTATATAAAATTATTTATGAAAAACTTAGCTAAATATTGGTAGCTGATTATGTGATGAGTAGATAGTAAAACACTGTGTAACGCTAAGTTCCCAAGTTGCTCTAATGATTATAGATAATATCAGTAAAATCAGGATGCCCTTGGAATGAGACTCAGTCATGGGACTTCGGCATGGGACTTCGGTATTGAACCGGCATGGGACTTCGGTATTGAACCGGCATGGGACTTCGGTATTGAACCAAGAATGGGCCAAACGGCTCGTTCCTATTGCCTTATTCTATTCTACACCTATTCTAACACCTAGAGAAGGTAAATTCTGAGAAAAACCGAATGATTTAAGAAATAACCTAAAGCATGAGCGAGCTCTAGGGAGTTTTGGTATTAATACCCTAGGCTATTCCACTGTACCAGCGCGTATCTCTACAGAAAATTGTAATAAAAGTGCATGCAGCTGCCGCAGCTACTCGTGATGCAACAGCAACGCAGTGCAACAAATGATTCATTCATCCTAACCCCTGCAATGAGCGACGGAGAGCGATGGCAGAATTCCAGCTTGCGACACAAAATCTTTTATTCTCAGGCGATCTTCTTACAAATCCTGGAGTTCTTACCTCAAGGTCAAAATATTTAGATACCCGCGTTATGTCACTCATGTATCACCATATCAACACCTCTTAGTAACTACGAGTGAATTATCGTGTACTTAGGGGAAAACAAGTAATTAAAAGCAGGTACATGGGCGCTGCATATGTGGAAAACAAAGTAGATTCCTATCCGTTTACAAAATACCTTAATATATCAGCTTTCACTTTCAAATCTATTCCTACCATAATCACTCAATTTATGTCTGAATTATGTAATGACCTCAAAAAACGTACAAAGGCCTACAAACCCTTCTGCAACTATCATGATGCTATTCAAGTATTCAAAAAACTAAAATATGGTGGAATTACAGTTAAATGATACACCCTAGATTCACTATGTGTGCCTCGTAGAACCAACACACAAACCTAATAATAATGATATTCGTAAGTTGTGCCTCCAACTTTAAACAGAAGCCGACTAGTGATCTCCAAACATCAAGCTATTCAATAACCTATACACAACTGTTGAGGTATTTGGACTTAGTGGAATATGCATCAAACTCGTGGCTCACTCCATTCATATCGCTTGCAGTGAATAATGACATTTGTTTAACATCATTTTGTCTCCTAAGCCGCTGAGAGATTTACATAAGTTAACTCTAAAAGCTACTTTATATTAATTAAATGTGGTCTGTGCTACACTCCTCGCGGTATTCGCATGTATCACTTCAATGGCTGCAGAGTACAGGCTGAGCGATCTGGTGCCAAATGCTCAAATTAAGATGTAGACACTTGGTTAATTATAATTACATATCTCTCATTTCTTTCAAGTTGATGTTTTCAAAGCAGAAGCATTAGATTTGAGAGTTCCTCTGTGCGATAGCTCTCCTTTATTAGTGGTTTCTGCATATAATCTCGGAAAAAAATATTCGAATATTTGGTACTATTTCCAACGTAAATCTTAGTGCTGTCATCTCCTTCTCTAATGCAGTAGTAATTGTTGACGAAGGAGGCAACAACTGTGTTAATTTTTTATTTTGAACAAAGTGGTATAAATAGAAACATTAACCATTTTTCAACTCTCTTTCGAATTTCCCATAAAAAATGTTCTAATAAAAGGTGATTTTGATAATAAAAAACATAACAGTTTGATACTACTATTGATTATTTATTAGGTTTAAGCAATAGTGGTCTGGAAACTGGAAATTGTCAATAATCTGTGCGATTTAAAATTTAAAATTCATGGTAAAATACAACGCAAAATGCATTACTACTTTTTAGTTTTTCAAAAGTCCATTACCGCCATTATAAGGATCAAAAACGTATGAAAAATATAGGGAGCACGAAAATTCTAATAATTTATTTTCGGCAGCCACAAATGTCTTCCAAAGAATAAAACTTTTCCTTTTAAGTGGAGAATAGTTTCCGGAAATTTACATAGCTGTCAAAGAAAACTGCAGGTATCGCACGCACAGCAATGCAGCGTTCGAATCTATCGGTGTGAGGACACTTGAAGACTTGTCCGCTTTACTATCCAAACAGTCTCGCAATACACACAATTCTTTCAGATGACTCGTGCTCGTTTCAACAGAAACTTGCACGAGTTTAATCCAACAAAGGATGCTCCAATGCGTGCATTGGGGCAGCTTTGTGGAGCCAAGAAGAGATGGTTCTTGGAGATGTTGAGGGAACATTTTTTTGCCCTGGTGAAAAACATGTTGTTGATTTGGACTGTTTTTAGTAAACCAACGATGCAATTTACACGCCCATGTTTTTCGATACTACTCGAGAATTTCAGCATAACTTAATAGTACGCTGGAATAAAGAGGTATTGCAAATGTAAATTCTATTTACCACAACAAATGCAGTTTTTTTAAATACCAGGTTGCCATTAATAATATCAATAACATTACCAAAACAATATGAAAAATGACCTTCTTCTGTCTTTTCCAAAGCAAAAGTATGCTGTTTGTGGAGAAGAACATATACTACGACTCATGAAACAACTGCACAGTCTTCAATTCCAAAATCACCTTTTCCTGACCATTACTCCACTATGTTCAATTTAGCATTGGAGTCTGTATTAGGAGGATTTAAAACTGCAGCTTTTAAAACTGCAGCGCAGACCCCCCCCGGCGTAGTGTATCAAGTTCTCACGTTATCCGTCCAGTAGTGTGTCACTGCTTTTGTCCTCGAATCACTTAATCTTCGATTGTTCTGTTACGTACGTTGGCTTGTGAGCGCTATTTTTTCACCATTGATGTTTGCTCGTATATAATACGACGTGCATTCAAGTTATAGCACCTCTGATTTTTGTCAAAAAGCAATCGCATAAAAACTGTGATACTTGTGTCACTTCGTGATGTAACCTCCTTGCAGCCGTACACATTTTTACAACGTCGATGCAATGATTCTATGGCCGCTGCGAACGTTTCTTTAGGAGTCTGGTTTGGCCACGACTGAAAAATCGCTTATGCAATAGAGGCACTGCGTGCAATCACGGAGAATGTCTTTCATCGTTAGGAACCGCCAAAAGTTGCTAGGAACCAGGTCAGGTGAGTAGGGAGCATGAGAAATCACTTCAAAGTTGTCACGAAGAAATTAAGCGTCGCGTGCACCCGATGTGCTGGTGCGTTGTCTTGGTGAAAGAGCACATCAACAGTAACGCCTTTCCTGGCCGTTTTTACACAATGCTGGAAGAAGCTTGGTCCTAAAAAACATCTTAGCATAGTGTACCTGTTACCATAATGCTATTTGCAATGCAATGAGTAAGGATTATGTCATTGCTGTCCTAGAACATGACTATTATCATTAAACTTTCAAACCATTAAATCACCTGATTTCTTTTTGGTTATGGTGAGTCTGTGTGCTTCCATTGAGCTGATTGGCACTTTATTTCAGGATGAAAAAATGGCACCCCTGTGTCATCCAATGTTAGAATCGACGAAAAGAAAGTCACATTCATGCTTTCATCACGCGTTAACATTGTCTGGCAACATACCACGGGCGCAGCTTTGTGGTCCTCCGTCAGCATTTGCAACCACCCACCTGAAGGATACCTTTGGCATTTTCAGGTTTTCATGCAAGGTTATGGGCCCAGATCTGAATGAAATGCCAACTCTGAAGGCGATGTGTTCCACACTCATTGACTAATCTTCCAAAATAAATTTCTCCATTAGCTCGATCATGTCGTCAGACCAGTTGGTGCCAGGCTGAGATTGTCTTGATTTGTTGTCCTACGACGTTGTACCTTCTTTGAACTGTCACACTCACAAACGATGTCACACTCACAAACAAACACATCAACTGACGATGAATTTCAATCGGTGTCACACCACCGAAATGAAAAAAAACAGTGATTACAAGCTATTCTTGTCATGAAAACGTTGCCATTTTAGGTATCAAAAACCGTCCTCACTCTCGCCGCTGCTGTTAGAGTTCAGTATACTGTTCACTGTTGACATCTCTGTTACGCAATTAAAACGAATGTAAGTTTAGTTCTATCCATTTCTTGTGAAATGGGTTTAGTTCTAGTGAACACTGTAACTGGTGCGATTAATAGTATGACTCGTGTCATTATTGATGCATTTGCTTACAGCACCATGAATCTTGTTTTCTTTAGAAGTGAAAAGTACATATATCGATTGCTTAATATCAAACTAATTTAAACTCATTTAGTAACGCCAAATGAAACCAATAGTTAATAGGTTGTAAAAAATTGTAAAAAATTACCTTTATTTGAATAGGCTTTTACTTAACGTAATGCCCATTTTTTGCAGACATTTTAGAAGTCTGGATGTACTTTTCCGCAATGCTCTGTTTACAATTTTTTGTTTTTTCCTTCAAATTTGTTAATATGTATACAATTTTCTCCCTTATTTCTTCTGTTTCTCTTGATGGTGTGATGAAAACTGGAGACCTTAACTGACTCCATAGAAAGAAATCGAGCAGAGGCAAATCCGAAAATCGTGGAGGTCATTCTATAACGAGACTTGAGGCAATGACTGAGTCGTAAAAGATATTATTGTTTCAAATACGTTCATCCATCCATTAAATTCTATTAAAACTGCAGGCGTGTGCTTGATGAAGTTCAAGCACAATGATGCCTATTAGAAACTCATGATATTATTCTCCGTCCTAAGTTCTCTCCTAGAAAATCGGGCTAATAACAGCATCGTTATCACAGAGCTCATCCTCTCGGAAGTCTTGCCTTCAACTTAAAATACGTCGTATAAAGCATCCTCTCGTTGATCATGTTCGAAGGGATAGAATCTGTCGTGTCTATTTAATTTGTGATTGGGATGAAATTTTCCAATTAAATTTTTTCGCTTATCTAAACACAGTACGAATTTTCGTCGTCATTCAAAGTCTTCGCTCCGAAAACACTAAAAAATATTTTACCTAATTAATAAGACTAAGAAAGCTTACTTTGACTGGATATTAAATGAAGTATTGATTCTTACCAGTAAGCTATATCTTTTTTGAGACACAAGGAGTAACCACACAAATGCTGATAGTGTACATTACAAATGAAAATGTTCAAGGAACCAAACGATCAGTGCATATACTGTGTATCGTACTACTCAGCTTACCAAGATCAAGCTGAAAAAAATTGCAATATATACAAAGTGGGCCGTTTCTCTGTCCAACCCCTTTTTGTAGCATGGATGTAATGAACATCAAACCGAATGTTGGGTAAATATGGTATAAAATTGATCGACATGTAACTACGGTCGTATCAAAGTTGGTAGTGCTATAAATGAGTTATCTTTTCACATGGATTCCTGCCACAATGGTTTTGTGATCCGATGTAGCTATATGAACGATCACAAAATAATATAGAAACTTTTTGGTTAAAAATGTAACTTTTGAGAATATCCTTTGAGATCTGAGAAGAGAAAATGCTGTAGAGTAAAAAAAATTAGTAAAACCTTAGCGTCACACTCGCTTGGTTGTATACAAGCTGTTGATGAAATTCTAAAGTTGTGAATTCACCAGATACCTAAATTTAATGTTCTTCATTAATTTTAAAATCAAACGCATAAAGTAAGGCATTCGAAATTGAATTAGCTATTGAATTTATGATGTTTCGCGTTTTAACAGTCTTAGAACATAATTTCATTAGCTGTGTTTAGAAATAATCGTTGGTGCAGAGCTGTGTAGAATGCATTGCCGTGTCCTGCGCGATATACGAGTGGGAGGTACAAGGGCCGTCGCTTCAAGCGAGTTGTCTGCAGGCCGACTAGCACCGAACAAGAACAACAACAAATGTTCAGAAACTTCCACAAACTACAGATGTTAGATATATCTGGCCCTTGAACGTACAAGCAGCGTATTGCACAGACGCTATCTGGCCAACTCTGAAATTATTCGTTAATGCAAAACATGTAGTTCCCACGAGAGAGAAAGAATAACAAGTAATATTGCTGTAATTCATAATTTTTGAACACATACTGAAATTTTATCAGACACATCAATTGAATATTTCGCTCAGCAAAAATTCGAATTACGTTCAAAGCACGGATATACAGAAAAAATTGACTACTGCTAATTAGATAAATACGTATGTATGTCGGCTAACAATTGATCACCTTACGTGCAATAATGGTAGAAAATTCGGCCTCGGACCAGATAATTACGCACTGACTTCTAGCCTGCATTGTATTGCCACAGCCAACATGGGTCTGGTGCACATAGCCGTCCTAGGCAAACAACAGTCAGAGCTCCGTAAATGCATGATGATCCCAACGTATCTTGATTGTCTTTCGTCCAGTAAACAGGGACACAAAACTATTATTCATATGTACTATGTTGTATATGCTTTATATGTTTCCCACAATGGTTCAATTTCATATCAGTAAAATTGCACAAAAAAAGCCGTCGCTAATTTTTAGTTTGGACGGTAAAGTAATTATTATTGCGAATGTACCAACACAAAACAATTTATCGCCTTCGTTTAAAAGTTATCTTCTAGTTTTGAACAAGTGTTCGAATACTCCGAAATGCTTCTGTCTTAAAGTTTAAACGTTATGTGAACGGTATTACACTTTCCACTCATGTTTGTACTATACACTTTAACGCATAATTGCATTAAACGTACACAGAAATGTTTTCATTAGTAATTAGGGTACCGTTCTATTTCCAATTTACCATTTCGAAGTGTAAATGGTACGAACAAAATCTTCTGTTTCTCACCAAGTCATGTTCTGATTTTCTCATGTCCTTTTTAGAGTTGGCTGTTTTTTTTCTTGAGAAGTGACATCAGACTCCAATCAGTCCTTTCAGATAAGAGAAACCTTTTAACGAGAAATTTCCTCTTCGCAAGGGAAACATCTATCGAATTTCTATACTCCGCTGCGGTACAAGCGCTTTGCCGACCGAAGGGCTCGTTTGAAGCCAAGTCGCCTTGGCTGTGTAGTTTTGAAACTAATTCTGAAACTAATAGCGTTCAGTAAATGACTCTTTGACCCAATTCTACACATAAGTTGTCATTAAATATGTATCCGTTACGACAGCAGCTAATGCTAGAATATAATATATTCTACTCCACTCCTGGCAAATAGTACTCATGACATTTTCATTTCTCAGAGATAGAGCTTTTATTTGGCATTTATTATAATACTAAGGATAACGTGAATAATATTTTTGACCATAATTTCCATCGTTTTCAAAGAGTTTGGCTTAAATTTTTTTTTTCCAATACAATATTAATTCAGCGAAACATAGTGGGTTAACTTGAAGTTCATATTAGGTGACCTTAATTCTTGCGGTACGCATCCATATACTGTAACTGTTTGTAGGTATGTTGTCGCACGTAAATAACTAATAAACTCGCGTGGATTTCTTCAAATAATTAAATGCTACAAAACGGGAACTATACTTTATCTTCATATTTCATTTTCTTTCCCTTGACAAATCTTGGTAGAAATCGTTTGAAGTAATTCATTAAAAATTTATTTCATTCAAAATTTGCACAATGCTCAATGTTGCAAGGATTTGTGTACATCTCGATAGAGATCATTAAGAACCCGTCTGAAAAGCTTAGTTTGTTTGCAATTGCGTTTGAATTCGTAATTCTTTAAAAATAAGGTGTCCTAAACCGAAATTGAAAATAATTAATAAAAATATTCATAAACCTGTATACATACATTTATTCAGAAAAATTATTTAGAAACATTTTGGTTGAGCAGTAGCAGTTCTATCAGTGAACTCATGCACCTCGATTGATTTATTAGTGATGTTATACATATAATGACAATTTTGAAGTTTTCATATTTTCAGGTGAATTTTCGATCTGACCCTGAATTTCTGACAGCAAGGTGATTCTACTATAAAATTTTACAGTCAAAAATGACAACGAGCAAAAGTTCTTCGTACCAAGTTTTTTCTGAAGATCTTACACTGGATTTCAGAAAGTTTAGTAAACGACATTTTCCTGAAAGAACGTTTTCTGAAAAAAATTCATTCCTCGGCTTATATCACAAAACTAATAAAGAAACTTGACGAAAGTAAACTTGGCGAATTAAAAGAAAAATATGAACGTATTAATGGTTCAGGGCTTAGTTCATAACGTATTTGAACATCAAGTTGCTGATCAAAACTTTCCTCTTTATTTCGCATGTTCAACCCGTTACCGTGAAGCTTTTGAAAATTAATGTGCAATTTTCCTCAAGAATCGTGACCCTGTAATAAAAACGGTAAATCTACGTTTGCTTTCACAATAAATGTTTCAATATAATTTAGCTGATAAGATATGCATGCATAAAATCCAATAATTTATGGTCCAAACATTGTTCAATGATAATTTCATGAAGCTGACTATAGCTGCAATAATTTTTCTGAAATACTCCACCGAACAAAACTATTTCTCATCTCAAAGTTAAATGTTATTTCATTTGTACTGACCTCATGACATGTTTCTAAGTTCGGATCAATGGTTAATTGTTAATCAATATCAAAGATCATGAATATAAGTGAATTTTTTCGAACATTACCAATAAGCAATCGGGTACCTGTAAATAATAAAAACTTAAAGTCGACCAAAGATTTCAAAGTGAGTGTCACACATCATTTTGACGAGCAAAGTTTGTTTTTACGAATATTATCTGGAATAGTAAAATCATTCAGGAATTTATGCATCTCGATACAATCCACCAACAGAGTTTTCATCTAATTTTTTATCTACATTAGGTATGTGCGATCAGTTTGTTGGATTTCTCGAAAGAATAATTATGTAATTTATGAAGAAACTTTTCGGAAAATATCATATTCTCTTCTACAATGCAGACCGTACTCAAATGTGAGCAGTATTTTCCTTTTCATTTGCTTATGATCAACATATGAGTAATAATTTTTTATAGCATTGCAGTCAGAATTTTCATTTTCTGCCACAATGTACCCCTCTCCTAGATATGTTCATTTCTTTAGTTCTTTTTCAGGCACCCAAATCATGTGGTCAGCACAATTTTTCCTGTGGTTTCTGTTGCTTATACATTCCTTCTTTCGTACTGAAATACGATTTTTAGCAACATGAAAAGAATAAGCATGCTTGCTCTATGTGCTATATAGTTGAACGCTATCCTTTAATTTTATTATCCATTCCCCGCTTATTTCTAGTCCATTAAAAAAAATATAACAGTAAAATAGTTTTTTCAACAAACTAGCAGTTGCCATTCTATTCCTCTAGAAAGCCATTTAGGACTATTATCTCATTTACCAAGTTGTTTTTATGCAATTGTTCCTTGGGTGACTATTTTTTAATCGTGTCCACTGATTACGGATCACTACTTTGTGAAAAAATTCATCACGATAATCAGTGAGTCGATAAAGATAGCCTTATGGGGGATTCATTTTCAATAATCGATAAATGGTAATAAATTTATGCACCGATAAGGTAACAACCGATGAACTGATAAATCAAAATTCGTATACATACTATGGGGAAAAATACTGACCTTTTATGTAAAAGAGCACATCTATCCAAATCGTTATTCCATCATAATAAAAGAAAAGTTAAGGAGAGTTTAGCAGCTTTTTAAATAAAAACATTATTTTCAATGTTTATACCGTCTCTCCCTCGCTCAAACCGTTGCAGCGACATATTACTGACCAATCATCTTTTACCTATTCTTTTAATAATAGAAAGTCGTAAAAAATGAACTTTCAAACATTTGATCAAATGAAACTCATTTGATCAAAATTAGTACGCCCAAAGGAAGAACAGTAGGACTCGAGAGCCCAACCTAATATGACCGAAAATATATGCATACGCTAACATAAGCAAAAAGAATGTACCTCTTATACCGCTGAGGAATCCCTTGAGAGCTTTGGACGCTGCGAGACACAAACGGCTATCCATGAAACCGATCTCATGCAGTGCGCCTAGAAAACACGATGTCACATTCTAAATGCAATGACTTTGGCATTCTTTACGGATCTATCCTTCTCTGTTCTCAATATCTTAAAGGGAATTTCAAAAGTCTGTAAATTTTGCAGCCAAGGCAGTATGCAATAGAGAATTCAAAAAATGACTTCACACATTCATTTTCTGAAGAAATTTTACTAGACTGCAATACCAAAAAGATATCTTATTCATAAAGCTAGATGAGTATTTTTTTCTATACCGTCTTCGAAGCGATGCCAAAGAATTGCCAAAGCAAATTTTCAAGCAATGCCAAAGTTTTTAAATTTCTTTCACCAAAGATGGGGAACAAAAACCGAAATTGGAAAAATTTCATTTTATTGAGGTACCATATACAGTACATGATATTTGCAAAATAACTATCAATTTCATGTGCCTTGTTGTGGAACAAACTATATATTGTTTATATATATTTCACGTTCACCCGCCACTTTGAGCTTCAAAATTAGTGAATAAATAGTGATTCAAACTGCAATGTAACTAATCTAATTACCATCTTCAAAAAATGAACTAAAGAATGTTGCTCATGATTCCCTCTCCTAAAGCTGCATAATTAAACCACTATAGAACAAAGACACTCATTCACAAAGTCAAATCACCGTGGTCGAGTGGTCTGCGGCCTGTTGTTGGTATCAGGTCTCTGCTTTGGGCAGAAAGACCGCGGGTTCGAATCCCGGCAATGAATAAGAGCTGTTTCTCGTTTCGCGCCGTGATCTCGCACTTATCGGTAAGCCCTCAACTCCCCGCCCATGGACACATCCCAGGATCGTCGCATGGAGCTCACCATCATCCTTACTCTAAGAATGTTAACCTTAAGAATTTGAAAAACCAATGTACCAATGTCTATGTACTGTGTACTTGATTGGAAATAAAGTTGTTTGTTTGTTCTCCACTTTATGTTGCCCTCAAAGTACATACTACCAGACTTGTAAAATTTCTCCCACCTACCACCCGAGACAAGAAGATAAATCGGAGACATGGTGTTCTACTGTGCTGCTGGGCATTTTAAATCGAGCAATAAGCTCTGTCAATCTCAAGTACATTGCTATAGAATAAACTACAAACGCTCATCAAAAAATTTCAGTCACTGAAATATTTAGAGACAAATGTGACACGTGATTTCAAATCTCAAATAGTAAAATATGTTGAAAACTTTCCAAGTTTTCTCAAAATCATTATAACTCATATGCCACATTCTTTTACAGTCAATTACAATGAACCAATGTAAGTTATCTTTAAGAGTCACTCATTGTTGTCCATGCATCATATTTTCGTTTTCTGTGAAATTGCGAAGCTTATTATTTGACGTCAATAGCATCCAGTTTCTTGTTTCAATGTTTCGAAGCAACGCCTTCATTAGAGCTCTGTGTTGTATTTCCAGTATGGTGTCTGATGTTACCTGATCCTTGTTTTTTGTTCTTCTGCTGTTTTTAAGCTGAATGAAAATCATTACTACACACGTTAAACCGAAACTAAAAACATGATACAACGATTGCAGTATATAAAGTCTTCAGAATCAAAAGAGCTCAAGCGACAACGAAGATATATCGAAGTCACAAGTACCAACAGAAACAGATTTTCCAATTCGTGCTCTCGTTAGCTGTGATATTTGCATCACTGATCTCCGCCTCCAACTTGCCTTTTGGTCGAAAGTCCTGTGCAAGGAAGGCGATTCATGGTCGTATAGACTTAGGGTTTGGGAGTTTGTCGGTACCAATACTATCACAATACTGGTGTACCAACACTCGATTTTTACTGTTTTTATAGTACTCCCAAACTAATTAGATATCCTGAACTCAATAAAATAAATTTAGAATGCAGGAAGTTAAAAACATCGAAATACAGATCCATGCAAGCAATAATGTTAACACCTGCATTTAATTAAAAAATCGTACCTTAACATTTCACTCTTTCCCCATATGTCATTTTACGAGTTTATCCTTTCTTTTGAAATCAAATTATGCATGTATTGTATATAACATAATTTTTTTCAAGTTTTCCCTACTTCAATTTCCAAGCATTGCTCTGATACCTGTAGTTCAGACGTAGGCATTGTTATTATTGTCTACCCTAAAATATTTATCAATGAAGGATTTTGTTACACAGCACATAAAAAACACATTTCCTGCATTAAAGTGATCGATAATGAATTGTTTTTTGTTTCGTTTCTTTTTTTTCCTGATGCCAAATTGCTTTATTACCGATAACTAAGATTAAACATATTTATAATAACGGCGCAATGCTTTCCAAATTTTAATATCTCAAATTTTGTAACATTTGAGAGCTCATATTATACCTACTAGTTGTCGAATACTCTTAGGTAAATCGTTTCTTTTTCGGTGTCGTCGATGATATTAATTAAGTGGGTAGTACATATTTCTAAGTTATGCAAGCTATATTAAACTTTTTGGGCAGGATATTTTTTCCCATAATCATATATGTTTTTCCATCAATTTCATTTACTATATTATTGAGTCTAATTCTCTAAAACCATTCTGATGTCTCAGTTGTTACCAAAAAATCGGCATCATTAAACCTTGACGATACCTAAATAATTTTCACTAAAATTACACCTTTAAACCGTGACGATACCTAAAAAGTTATCGCTAAAATGCCACCATTAAACCTTGACGATATCTAAATAGCTATCACTTTTAAAATCGCACCAATAAACCTTCAAGATACCTAAATATTTTCCTCTAAAATGACACCATTAAGCCTTGACGATGCCTAAATAGTTATCACTTTTAAAATGGTATCATTAAACCTTGAAGATATCTAAATTATTGTCGCTAAAACGCTACCATTGTTTTACAATACTGTCAGGGATGCAGGTTTTCGAATCGCTGTGTCGTCGCCTAAAACCTGATTATTTTTTGTCCATCATAACATCAGGTATCGTATTTTTCCATGAAAAAGTCATGCTTTCATCGCAGCGCTTTATTACGTTTTCCAAATCGATGCTTTTATGTAACCTGATTAAATTTTCTTCTACGTAAAATACCTACGAACTTGTGCATTGCAACAGCATGCATTGCATAAAAAAATTCATTAATTGAGTACTTTAATAAAATACATCCACTAATCAAATCTAATATTAAAAGGATTAAATGATAAATGAGATTGTTTTAATTTTCCGTAAAGAAATACAATACATGTGTTGGTACATACACTGCTGGTCAAAATGATAAGACCACCCCTGATCTCGGGGGGTCTTATCATTTATCGGCGTTTATCGGCGTTTTGAGTACATGCATTTACTTTGGCGGAAAAATTTCTCTTAAGACATGTCAGAAATATATGTAAAAAAATTAATGGAAAAGATTTTCTGAAAATGTTGTACCTAACATTTTATTCGTCGGGAAATGAAAAGTATCTCATTATGCCTGGTCATAATTATAAGACCAAGATTGAAATACCGTTTTCTTTGGCAAAATGTAAACAAATCAAACAGTTGCACGGAACAGCTGATGAGGTAAGAATGTGAGTAGCTAATTAATAACACTCAATTAATTTCTATATGGCTAGAGGAAAGTTTTACCAGAGAATGAGCGGGGTAGAAGTGTGGAACTCGAAAAACGTGGCATGTCACATAGAGCAATTGCAAGTGAACTACATAAATAAGAGTAAAACTGTCGTCACAAACTTCTTGAAAAATCCCATTGAACACGGAACGAAAATGTCGACCGGTCACCCCAAGAAGATCACTTCTACTCTTGAAAGACGAATAAGAAGGGAGGTTAAGAAGAACACAAACATAGCTTCAAGGCAAATAGAGGCAAATACTGATGCACACTGTAGTTTTCGTACAATTCGGCGACATTTAAATAATAAGGGGTTTAATAAATTGAAACGGTTGCAGAAGCCCCGTTTTCTTCTTTGCCATAAAGCCTTCTGCATGCAATTTGCTGCTGATTACCAAACATGGGATATAGAAAAATGTAAGAAAGTTGTGTTTTCTGACGAGAAGTTTAACCTCGATGGTACTGATAGGTTTCAGCACTACTGGTTTAACAAATCTGTTCCAAATTAAACTTATTCAACAAGGCATAGCGGAGGAAGATCATTGATGGTGTGGGGAGCTTTCTGTTTCAATGGAACGCTTGAGTTACAGCTTGTGGAAGGTCGCCAAACGTATGCCGGATACGTCACCATGCTTGAACGTGCTTCTATTCTCACTGAGTGTCCTAGGATGTGGGGAGAAAACTGGATTTTCCAACAAGACAATGCAGCAATCCACAACGCTCGCTATTCGAAACAGTTCTTTGATGTCAATAATATCCAACTCCTGAACCATCCACCTTGTTCTCCAGATTTCAACCCGATCGAAAACTTTTGGGGATGGATGGCTAAAGAAGTTTATAAAGATGAATTGCAATTTGAGACAAAAGGTTGTGTCGTAAGGTTGTGTTCGATACTTGGGGCAAAGTCCCAGTGGACCTCGCACAAAAGCTTGTAACCAGCATGCCCAAGCGAATTTTTCAAGTAATCAATAATAATGGAGGATGCAATAGTTATTAAAATGTTTTTGTAACGTTCTATGTAAATCTATTCATAAATTTATTGTTTGGTCGTATAATTTTGACTAGCTGTATTTAGATAAAGCTTTATTTCTGTTCTTTTTTGGCGATAAAATGTTAAGGGATCTACTTGTTTGCTTATCCATTATTTATCTAACCTATATTAGAATTATGCACAACAATTTTATTTCAAATTGTTCAAAATATGATTCAAATTTTCGTACTTCGTAACTGGTCTTATCATTTTGACCAGCAGTGTATTCATGTCTACGGAAAGTAGCTTTCAAATCACTGAGTCAACTTTTGTTTAACATAAGCGGTGTTTTATATCGAACTGTTATTTTCCAACAGAATTCAGTTTTAGAGTGAAATCACGAACTTTATGAGTCAATATTAGAAAGTCGTTCACAGTAAAAAGACAAATGGGAAGCCTTAGGATCTTTAATATACTTAAGCATTGTTTTAGATCTATCAATGTTTGACATTGAAACTTTACTTATTCAACTTTTCTCTTTATTTAGTAGGCGCTTTCTCTCAAGTGTAACTTCTGATCTTATTAGGATTGATAAAATTTCCTGTTGATGACAGCAATGATTTAAATTTTAGTGATTATCATCATATCACACTGAACTATTGGCCAACAAAATAGCAATAGTACTTTAAAACTTCACCCAGATTCACACAATTAATTTTCAGTGATACAACCGCACTGTCGAATTTCTGAGAGCATGTGTTGCTGGCAACTTTTTCGGCATAAATGATTTTGTCTTTCTTTCGCAGTATTACAAATCTCACATGTTAAATGCTAGTCAAGGTGTAACGACATTAAAACCGTTAAAAAAACATTTACCAATGGGTGCAACCTTCCTAAAAACACTCCTCATTCAGAGAAGTAAATGAAAAGAAAAGAATGTTTTGAATAAAGGTGACGCATGAATCAGGATGCTGCATTTAATTTTGAGCATCAGAACGTAGCAGTGTTAATGCGAGTGCTTTTGAACCGACTTTTCGTTAAAGCCCCTCTGTCATCTTTAATGCAGAATTCGTCAATTTAAAACGTGCAAAATGTATTTGGAAGCGAAATGCAAACTACTCCACTGCAGTGCAAGATGTTGCAAGAAGATTAACCGGGTTAAATTGACTATAAATCTTCAACTTCTAGCGACTCACGAATAAAAAATCGATGTCTGAAAATAGTGAGCCATCGGATTTTTAACTACTATTACTTCACGTATTCTTTCGCCTCTAAAGCCTTTATTGCAAGCTGTACTGGAAAGTATAGGATCAGTTACTGGAGGCAACAGGGTTAGTTTTGATTTGTTAGCGTTAAAATTTTAAAAAAGGATTTGATGTTCTATCATAATAAATGCTTGTGTGTCTCGTTGCTTCAGTTAAATTAATTGTTAGATGCTTAACTGAAGAATGATGCTGCCACTTCCAATACGTAAGTTCTTCCTGAACTTCATGGTTCAAATTCTGTTAATCATTTTCTTCCAACGGTCTAACACCTAAAACACACCAGAAGTTCATTCCAAATCGATGTTAACCTCACCAGGATTTAATCGTCCCTCCCGTTAATGGAGGGCTTTGTGGTTATGGCAATCAGCTTTCTACTTTCGCCTCGCTTCACACGTTCACGCAACTTGTGCTAAAACCAGCGACTGGGTGCACCCGGAATAGCTTCATTTATGAGCTTGTTCCGGATGTGTTAAAATTGCTGCGACGATAAGAAAAGTCGTTTGAGGAAGAGTGTTATGCAGTGACCTCAGCTGCAGAAGCCAACAGATTTGAATGTTAACAAAGGAAAGAAAGATGTCCGCCTAAGATTGCGGAAGAAAATGTTCCTGAGTTTCAAATGATGGTGTGTGAAGATCAAAGTAAATTCTTGAAAAATAGCGTTTATTTAAACTCGACCACATAGATATCAAATACAACGTAGTGAAATTTTTAAAACGTGTTACGGATCTCAGAGGGATAGGAGAAACTCATATGTAACATATCTACTGAGTAATCCAAAAATCCCATACCTGGTCAAACAAAGAGAAATAAGGCTAAAGGGTGGAAAAATGATGCTCTAAAAAGCCAAGACAAAAATGTTATCATAAAGTTTTCACACTTTAAAGGAGAGAAAGATAAGCAGCCAAGAGCAATCCATGCTTCAAATTATTGGACTCTAAATTATTAGACTATCCAAAATTGAATAGTCCCTATCAGTGATAAAAAGGACAAGCATGAAAAAGACTTGAAAAAAGTACGGACACAACTGCAGTAACACTTTTATATGGCTTATTTCCAACATAAAACGACACCATCGACTTTAAATATTATCGAACGCATGCATTTTATATTGTAAGCTTCCATAATGTCAAGTTAAGTGGTAATACAAAAACAAATATGAGTAAATAACAAAGAACATAGAGATACAAAAATTATAGATGATAAAAAGACAAATCAGAGAATCTAACCGGAACAAAATTACAAAGAGCTTAAGAGGATAGAGGATAGAGTTCATGAAAGACATGGACAAGTTAGATTAATTGCTCCAAATCTCAATTTTGAAAGAAAATCAGGAACCCGCATCTCATGAAAAATTGCTTCAACGTATAAAGCTGAACTGAGTAGAAATTTCGATGAAAAGATTACACAAGTGGATAAATTTATGCTTGAATGAAACAGCGCCCAAGAACGTTGAAAGAACTTTGACTTGGATAACTGTTAGAATTTCTCCCAACATTGCTGCCAAAAGCTTTCTGTTTCTTGGTTATTCAAGGGATGAAAATTTATCAAATTGATTAGCGTTTAGCTTGTTTTCTACCTATAGTAGATTGGACTTTCACTTCCCTCAAGGGAATTGAGACAACTAATTCAACAACCGTATTTAACAACATGTCGCTGTAGAAACAATAGAAAAGGAGTGACTGAGGCGCACGAATAGACCGAACTAAACTAAATACTCTACACAAATCTCTTCTATCATACTATGATCACGAGAAAATATTGATACGGATTATATTGAGAACTCCAAAGTGTTTCATAACTTTTAAGCACGAGAATGACCAACGAACACTATGAAGAAGAAAGAAACTTGCAGCTTTTGTATAGTAATACAGACTTTCATTTATCCATAAATAAGACATCGTGTATGTAGAAGAATTTGTTCAATACTGATCATATTTCCAGCTATACGTAATGAGTGTTCTCCTTTAAATCTCATTTCTATCACTCTAACTTCAATTTGGTCGCATAGAGCCTTATGCAAAATTCATTAGTTCCTTCACACCGTAGTTTATCAGAATGTTGCAAAATCTTTCTTTCCCTTACGCCATGGTAGTCAAGATGACCTCGCCAGTCAACTCCATTAAAGTTGCACCTATGAAATGAACTTTGGCACAAAACTGCAGCATAGCATACAACACGAACTCTAGCTAAGTCTTATCGCAACTTACACGTCCTTGCAATATTCTCACATTCTTTTGAAGTGCTCGTGCCTCCGAAACAGTGTGGGACTTCATGATGGTAGATTTTGATAGAACATCTGGGATTTTTTATAATTTACAGGCTGTCTCAGTTACGACGCTGGAGTGTTATACTGCTTAGTTGCTCGCAAACTTTTAATTATTTCGCTAAATACGTACAATATCTCGTATGAACAGACCCAACAAGTACTAAAATGAAGTAAAATCTACAATGATGAACACTTCATCTTACTATGTGTAACATTAGAACTCTGAAAGAATGCTTCACGCATTTTTTGATGGGAAATAAATGTTGTCCGAAATTACAGAGCAATCAGCAGCACGCTCACAGTCAGGCCCACAATCATCGGAAAAGCGAAGCTTTGCTGCAGCAGCTTGAGGGTGAGCACGAAGGGAGGCTGTGTCACAGAGATAACGGTACGATCACAATAGACTTAATTACTTCCATTGTACGCCAATGCAAACTAGACCGCAAGTTACGTCAGTTCTTTACGAAAAAGTGTCTAATGGAAGTGGAAAAGAGGTGGTAGCTATTTTTGGGGAGCAGTTTTAGAAAGTTGAGCGTTTTTCTTATCTGATAATTACGACTGTCTACAAATTAACACGTTTGGGAAATAATTAAACTTTGATGATAACAAACATTTAGGAATCATTATTTTGGTCGCTTTCTTATTATTTTATTACAGTGCATTACTTTACATACGAAAAAAACTTTTTACCAAAGAACTAACAATTTGATTTTCTAAATGCACGCTACCATAGAACAGTTATCAAATATGAAAAACTATTTTGGAGGTTCTGAAGTTATAAAACAGAAGTAATTGGAAACAAAGAATGCATCCACGTTGAGGCATTAGAATTAATTCAGCTATTTTAATGCATGAATTATTGACAGAGGGTTGCATACACTCATCACCGCATTCCCCTAGCGACATTACTGATGACCTGATTTTAATTAGATACCCCATGTTTCTCCAGATTATTATGTCAATGAACTGATCATGAGCACATCGTTTTAAAGCAATGATGAAAGAAAAAGATTATAATTATCATTGTAATTGCATCGTTGCTGACTCTAACTCTTATATGAGAGGCAATTTCACAACACTGTTTGTCTGAAGTCATATTCTGAGAAAATAGTTCGTGCTAGTATTCTGTAGGTACGACAAGATCGTCCTAATGAAATACAGTCTCACTTTCATCAATGTTTTCTTCCCATCTTCAATGTAGATATTATTAGGGCATATATTAAAAGCACATCAAATGTCAACAAATTTTCACAAACAATTATGAAACGAAGAAAGCCTTTTCAAACTTCGGGAACAATTATTTATTTCCCGCACTCTGCACAGGTGTATCCACGTGTAAAATTGGTTTCTGCTTTGTGAGTATAACGTATTTCTTACGCGTTTGACTTAATTGATCCAGCTGTAAAGTTTTTTCTAGAAATTAGTCATAAGGTCGTATTTATCCATTACAGTCCATGTAGCGCGCTGCGTTTGTTGAGCAAACACAAGCTAGTAGTGCTTCCCAAAAGGCTCGTCATTTAGCCGCTGCCCAACAACGGCCACTCTTGGGTGCATTTGCAGCAAGTTTTGGAAGTCGGGATTGGGTCTTGGCACGCGCACACCTCGTCACCGTGGAGTACTTAACTCGCTCGCTAAACTGTCTTGAGAAGCTGGGAAAACTTTCCTCGCATGCCGTAACCTTTTCTTGATGGCAGGCAATGAGTTTTCACCTTCCGAGAGCCAGAGTAAGCAATCTTGCAGCAGTGTGTTACTACCAACATTATTATTTTTATCAATGTTGTTATCACAATTAGAGGAATGATCATGTTCAGGGAAGTTGGACATTTTCATCAATTATGGCATGCATTTTTCAAATTTATGACCACTAATCATTTACTTAACTTCTCTTTAAGCATTTTAACATTAGCATTAATACACAGCATCTTTAACGAATCTTAGTATATCTAAATTTTTTTACGTAGTAAAATGGTTTTAGATACTCGAAAACAGACAATCTACTTCATATCAACTGTGGTTGCTTTGCATACGTCCATTTATGAAGCTAACCATAGTTTTCTGCTCGCATAATGATACAAAACAAGGAAATTCGCTAGTGTAAACCTAAACACTTCATATCCTGAGATTTTACATAACGCTATCGTCACGTTCATCTTGAACGACCAAGTGGTCTCTTCAATTCAAAGGAAAGAAATTTCGGACGGCACAACCACCACTAATGATTCGTCGAATTAATGAATCCTTGAGCTGAGAGCTTAAAATCATAGATGCTGCAATAGAACGATTGGTTTTCCAGAATCACGGGATTCCGCCGTGCTTTTGGATGCAGGACAGAATACTTCCTTTGATGGCCAATCGAAATTGGAATGTGATTGCTGCTATTAGGCTTTCATGCAGTATCCTGAAAGATGACGGATCTGGAAATGTAGCGAATATTCCTGAAAGGGTACGTATTTCCCAACAGAAAAGTTAATACAAAGGAAAGTACTTTATACAAATAACTGGCTCAAACTAATATGAAAAAAATATACATATTGGTATTAGAGGAACGAGATACTTTGAAAGAAAAAAGACACATTCGAACTAGATATTATTTAAAAAAAAGCAGAAGAAGAATTTCGAGCAACATTTCTTACGCAAAAAAGTTATCCATTACTACTGAATTCTAAAGAAATTTATTTTAAATCAATATTAGAGGATATCCTTCAAGCGAGTGTTCTTGTTCATAGCCGTGCTGGCTAATACCACGAAGATGAACAATCGTTGAGTGTCTAGTTATATGCACCTTTAAAATGTCTTAGCAAAGGAACTGATCAAAAGCTCGTTCATTTTTTTAAGAAAGTAGGCCCTCTAAAAACATTATAAAAACCATTTGAAATAAGCTTAGCCGATGAGGAATACATACATTTATTTCAACTCCTAACCATTGAAGCCTGAGAATGGTTCATTAAAGCTGAGGTCAATTATTGACTTACGGGTGATAGAACGAAATAAAACATTATTCAATTAGAATGACTGGGTAGTTAACCCCTGGGGAAGATAATTGTTACCAGAAAGGGCTGCACTCGCAAGGCATGGATTTTGTTAATATGCGTGCCAAGTTTTGCGATTTTTTACGTTGAAGAAAGATATGCGCTGTGATTTAAGATATGGTTCGCATTTGAAGAGTTTGAGAGTTCCTAGAATTCTAAAATTGGAACACGGATAAGGTGACGATAATCCAATAATGAAATGACATGTTTTTGACAATTATTAAGGTTTGTAGTGTCTTTTTGTACTTCAAGACATCTGTACTTCTCCCGTGTGATATCAGAGAATTGTTTAATGTATGCATTATTTATTTCATCACCATCTCTTTCACGTCTTCTTATTCACCATCCAGTAGAACAAGTTGAGGACAAATTAAGATTCATTAGTTTGAGGCTTAGAGTAGACAACAATTCAATTTGTTATCGATCGACTAATAGCTGAGAATGTAGGTTAAGATGGTTTTTTGGTCAAGAAGTGTTGCTAGATTATAGAAATTATTGAAGACGTTTTTAATGATTATTGTGCGCTTTAAAAAAACTGAGATAGTACTCTCATATGTTAAACTCGTAACCATATATGTACAGGAAAATGACTAGCAGGCGTCTACGCATTCAAAAATACGAAATGCTGAAACACACAATGAATTAATTTCATTATTTTCTCGGCCAAATGGTTGAACACACTTTCCTGGTAAAGGAGTCACTGCGTTTGAAGAATAGAAAAATCAAATGCTTTAACACAAAAAGTCAGAGTGTTCACTGACGACGTAAAATAGCTGATAGACTCCTACGCAATATGCCATTGCAGGTGCTTGAATATGGAGGGCTGGCTAATGATGACATGTGCCCGACATCCTGCTTCGATGCTCCTGTTGGTATTGTTGAAGTAGAGGTGAACTTCTCCTTTAGTTCTGTTGACGTAAAGGTGAACTTCTCCTTTAGTTCTGTTGACGTAGACGTGAACTTCTCCTTTAGTTCTGTTGACGTAAAGGTGAACTTCTCCTTTAGCTCTGTTGACGTAGACGTGAACTTCTCCTTTAGTTCTGTTGACGTAGAGGTGAACTTCTTCTTTAGTTCTGTTGACGTAGACGTGAACTTCTCCTTTAGTTCTGTTGACGTAGAGGTGAACTTCTCCTTTAGTTCTGTTGACGTAGAGGTGAACTTCTCCTTTAGTTCTGTTGACGTAGAGGTGAACTTCTTTAGTTCTGTTGACGTAGAGGTGAACTTCTCCTTTAGTTCTGTTGACGTAGAGGTGAACTTCTTTAGTTTTGTTGACGTAGAGGTGAACTCCTTTAGTTTTGTTGACGTAGAGGTGAACTCCTGTAGTTTTGTTGCCGTAGAGGTGAACTCCTTTAGTTTTGTTGACGTAGAGGTGAACTCCTTTAGTTGTGTTGACGTAGAGGTGAACTCCTTTAGTTGTGTTGACGTAGAGGTGAACTCCTTTAGTTTTGTTGACGTAGAGGTGAACTCCTTTAGTTTTGTTGACGTAGAGGTGAACTCCTTTAGTTTTGTTGACGTAGAGGTGAACTCCTTTAGTTTTGTTGACGTAGAGGTGAATTCCGTTGGCGATAAGGTGAACTCCTCACTCTTCCTTTGCGTGGCTTGTTTCTCACTGTGCAAAGTATTAGTGGTATTTCATGAAGAAAGACGCATTATTTAAAAGTTTAGAGTAATAAATTTTATTTCTACCTAAGTACGTGTGCATTAGGATATCGAAAATTAGTGGGTTCTAATTATCATTTTATTTTCCGATACATCTTCAATTTGAATAGTTTTGCAGACTCAATAAAGCATTTTACGGCAAACATAACTGCTGATTTATCCTTTAATGTCAGGTATGCTAAAGTATTTATTAATGTTTATTTCATCCACTATGGATTTAAGTTCCATTAGTTACAGTTTGCAGAAATGAAATCTTATAAAATAAATGTTAAACATAATTACAAATTTACCAGTACTTTCAGTCACCAAACTACATTAAAATACTGAAAATGAGTTACTATTTTCATATTATATTTATGGTATGTTACATGCTATAGTACCTGTTACATAACTGTAACTTCCCCTTTCCAGGCCAAATGCTCGTTTTTAATGGGCCAAACGGCTCGTTTCAATTGCTGCATTCTATTCTAATGCTTCGCTGTAATGCCGTACAATGATTTCGTAGAATAGGCCTTCGCTGTAAGTTCAGCCTCGGCTGCGATGACCCAAGCTTTTCAGACTGTCACGGGGCCATTTGAGCCTCGTTGGTATTATCGGCCGAGACATATTGATCATTAGAGTTTTTTCGGCCCCCGTCATGTCATAATCTGTCTCCATCAATTGTAAGGGAAGCGACCCGAGCGCGATCCGGTATTTTTTACGACGCCGGTTGCCACGTCCGTACCAGGTAGCCTCCAGAACACTGTAGTATGTTACCGTCTGAAACCAAACGCTGCGTTAACAAGAGAATGGAATGAGTTCATAGCAGGTTGTGATAAATGAAGATTTATCATCTGGTATAACGAGTAAAAATCGTGACGTTTTTGTAGTTGTATGTTCACAAGTCTAGGGAATATTTCGCTTAACTTTAGAGAGTTATTACCAGACGAAATCAAAAAGAGACATCACTACGTATTGTTACGGCTTTTATTAATCGACTATTGTGTAGGCCCGTTAAAAATAACGGGTTTTAATATCATGCATTTGAAGGAAGAACTTAAAGTAACAGATTCTCAGATCTACGGAATCGCAAAGTCTACGGAATTGACTCCAGCGGTTAAGAATCTATACACCTGAAAGTCTACGGATTTAACTACCAGTACTTGAGGGAGACTCCCATTGTAATGAGATAAGAGAAGGTACTCACAAAAAATATATATAAATTTATTTATTTAGGGTGACACCTGGCGTTTTATTATATAGTGTTGATAATGCTTCCGTCATAGACGAAGAGGGACGGGAGTTGTCGAATTTACGTCATTTTAACTGGAATTATTCAAAGTCAAGTTCTATTTAAAATCTACTTCACTCTTTACCTTCACTGTATGAGTTCAAATGCTTACAAATGGTTCTAATCGACACTACGAATGAGACTCTTCTTATCTTGTTTTGAATTTGTCAAAGGGTTATTAATAGACGGTTACTTACATGCCTGAGCATCTTTTCCATGTGTTTTTCAGAGACTTTTATTATGGCACTTCGATCCTGTTGCTTCGTTACAGTTTCAGCTTGTTCTAACCCGCCCATAAATAATTTCTATACGCACTTCGTTAGCACATTTGACAAGTTATTTTACTCGAAATGGTAAGCTTTACAACGAAAAAGACTGACAAGATCTTTACTTCACTATTCATACTGTCAGCACGAGATGAAATGAAACGGAAACCAGAAGGCGAGCCAGTTTTCTATCACGAATTCTATAAGTACAATATTGGAAGATGTGTTACAAAAATTGGTACATACGCAGTATGGTACATACGCTTGAACAGAAATATGGTTTGCTGACATAGTGTGAAAAGTCAATGTTAAGATTCGTTTCTTAGAATACCAGGATAAAAATAAAACGGTGAGAAAAGACTGAATGAGTATGATGAGCATAGTAAAAGTGATTCGTCTCTTCTTTTGCCCTTCTTTAACATGCATAAAACACATATTCATGTGTTTACATGTTCGTGTGACTCAAAAGAAATAACGGCACAGTTTAAAAGAAATTTACTAGGCAATATTTGCTTTTTTAATCCCATTAATCATTTTTCTGTTAAGAAAATTAAACATTCAATGATATTTGCAGAAGTAGTATTGCAACGAGCAGTAATTCACCCTTTCAAACACATGTACAACGTGAAAGAATTAGAATCTGAAGTGCACACTTATTTGGAAACTGCACACAATATTATATTTTTGTCCAACCGTCAAGACTTGTTGTAATAGAGAAAGAACCATAAATAGGATTTACTCAAAATAAAAATAACTTAAGTTAGTTTCAGAGTTGAAGATGAAACCCCCTTTTCAAAGTAATTAACATGGGGGATGATTTTTTGGAAGTAGAATGAATACTTTGTTAACTCTTGACAATTCGATATAACAGAAACAAATGAAGGGAAAATTGATTTCTTACGAACAAAATTCTTTACAGTCAAGGAAGACTGCTGTGATTTAATACAAGAACATCGACAACAATGTCGAACACCAATTTGAATATCCAATAAAATTCGAGTCTCAAGCTCCCCTCAAAAAATCCTCTCGGTCGATTTGAATGAGTGAAGGAAAGTACAAAGACTACGTGCATTAACAAGTCTTGTTTCCCCTGCATATCATAAGTTTAATGAATAGATGGCTCGTGAATTAGACTGAAAAACTTTTTGGATTAACTTCAACTTAGCTTGTCTATTTTCTGCTGAAAAATAGTTAAACAAAAAGGTGGAAGTTTATTCACCTAAATTTTTTCCTTAACTAATGTATGTCTATGATATATCATGGTTTCAACGCATGTATCATGTATTTGCATGAATATCTTTGTATATATGTATATGTACGCATTCAGCGCACGATGATTAACTATATATCATCCATCAACACTTTACTGATACAACTTTATTCCTCTCTGTTTGGTGAACGGTATTCGGATTACATTTGCCGATTCACAGCACTGTTTTTCATGTGTGATATTTTTAGCATTCTCAACGTCATTTTGTGACTACGTCACGCTGAAATGTTTAAGCAATGCTCATACATATGATGATATTTTACTGAAACGTATTAGATGCTCAAGTCAAACAACAACAACTTATATGAGACCCTTGTCGCGTTGAGGAGTAATACGGATGAAAATAAATGCTCGTTTTCAGGGGAAAAGTGTGTAACTTTCATCCATTCCGGTGCCGTTTGGCCTGTTTTATTGCCTAAAATGTGCTAGGTTGTTCAAGAGACTACTCGAAATACGACTCGCGTTGTTGTCCCTCAATTCTGACGAACCAGTTTGTTTTAATGCAATGTATCCAAGAAAAATGTTAAACATATAGCTTGATACATTTGAATATATCATTTCTGTACATGCATTTTCCCGAATATCGGCAACCGGGGTTTGAACCATAATCTTCCAAAAAGGAATTAATCAAGAAGACGTTTGGAAGTCCACAGGAAATTCATTAAATAAATTTATTGATAATTACTTTTTCAAATTCAAAATGTTGCTAAATTTTATCCGTAATTCCAAGATTTAGAAAAATTAAGTTTACGTAGGGCAATCCACTACAACAACCTGTAAAAGAATGGTAAGTTTCAACATTAAAGAATGTTGTATTAAAATGTCTCCTTGACGAAAGAAAACTCGGAAAACGTTTTGCTGGAAACTTGAAATGAATTTTCCGCAGCCATAAAATCCTCTATGACCTCGGAATCTCCATAATAAAAAGAAAAATTTCCAAAAAAGCGGAAAGACAATTGCCTCGCCCAGCCGATTCATTATGCAGGATTTTCATTTAAAAAGCGCTTCATTTGATCTCTCAACTGACCAGTTATTTATCTCTTTTCCGCGATTCCTATAGAGGCAGCGGGGCATGAAACATAAATAAAGTCACAAACTAACAGTATAACGATCCAACTTCAAGCATTATTCTCAGTTTACTCATAAAAAATAACTGTGGGTGGAAGCCCAAACGCTTGCATATTTTGTGTATTAAAAATATTTGCGCATTGCCAACAGTAGTTCAAGAGGAAGGAAAACTTCTATTATAATTCCAAGAAGTAAATTGTAGGTAAATGAAATTTTTCTTAAACTTGATAATTTCACTGAAACTATATCGCATAATTAGGTTGCTTAATTAGGCTCCGGTGAAGCCATCAGTTGTTAGTCAAATTCATATCTTCAAGAATCACTTTGTAGTTTTTATACGTCCCTCTTATGTCAAGCAAACTTCTTGAGTGATGATCCACTAATTTCAGTGTATCATAGTTTGCTAGGATGTTCAACCATAATTAGTCCCATTCATGGTATCGGTGCTCTCTTATTTCCATTATACTTTCGAGGCCAGGGAAAACTAACTGATAATTTTAATAGTTCTGTCACAGAGAAAAATTAGAACATGGCGTAGAATAAATATTTGAAGCTTTAAAAAATTAACTTTATTTAGATATCATAAAATCATATGTCGAAGATAACTTTTACGGAGCTGTTAAAATAATGTAATTTACGTAACCATTAATGGAATATTGTGCAACTCATGCAAAGATTTAGTAATATGGTTTTGTGACAATTACAGGATTCATGCTGTAACTATGTAGTTCATGCAACCGATCAAGACCGAAAAATAATGAACTAAGTACACATTGATGAACAGAATCAAATCAGGGCCGTGCTATAAATTCTCTCGGGGCCGGTAACGAAATTAGTTCGACGCAGTCTTCTGTAAGAAATATGTTTTCAAACAACTGTATATGAATAAACATCAGGCAGAAGCGAAGCGTTATTGAATAATATCAAGTACTGACCTGGAACCCATGATCAAATGAAGACTTTTTAATAGAAAGCTTTCCTCTAGTTTCCCCTAGTCTCCTCACAATAAGCAAAATAAGAAGCTCAAAGTTTTAAGCAAGAAGTTGAGCGCTATGGGAAGACTTGAAGCCAAGTTCATATCTCTGGTGCTTTTTTGGCAAGTGTGGGGGGTTTGTTGTCAAGAAATTTGCCTTTGGCGTTGTTCCAAAGAGAGATGGTGTCGCATGGAGGCAAGACACCCCGCGTTGCACCGCTGATAGCAACGCACTCTTGAGAAGTGCAAACTTTTAGTCCAGAGATTGTTAAAAAGGAGTCTGTGTACCTCAAGACAGGAAAGGGATATACCTATCTGCAGGAGTCTTTAAATTCCAACGATCGAAAACACTTTTCTGCGGGAAATGATTGAGCATGTTTTAGCCTCAATGTGTGTGATCAAAAACGCAAAAACATTAACTTGTAGCGTAGCTAGATTGGGCAGAAAATCGTTTGGAAAATGATTGAATAATTTTATGTCACGAATAAAAGCAGAAACTAAGAAAGAGGAAGAAAATTCGCTGGGATTCAAAAATATGTTTACCGTCAGAAGCAGGACAAATAGTGCAAATGCTGTAAAATATATTTACAGGTAAAAACTATAAGAATGATCACTACAGACTCATCTTGAATCAGAATTCACTAAAGAATAAAGCAGTAGAAACAGTTAAATTTTGGTGAAGCATCATATTTCATCGAAGCGAAGTCTAACAAATCTTTTTGGTAACCGTTACTCGGCAAAATGTTTGTCCTATTTGAGTGTTCGCTTCTTAAACTAGATAATGCTTATCAAAAAGATGACGAAAACTACATGAAACTCTCAAATGAGTTATAACGGTTTAAATGTTATATATATATACGTATATATATATATATATATATATATATATATATATATATATATATATATATATATATATATATATATATAAAATTTATTCCTAAAACTCAATGTCAATTTGTATTGAAAATACTGGTCAGTACGCATATAATTGCCTTTTATTTATGTTTTTAACTCCCCGCACTCAACCTATTCACACCTTTTGAATGCTGCAAAGGCCTATCAGTTCCCTGTATTGACAGACTGGAAGCGAGTCTGTGAACAGTTATCAAAGTTGCGCACGAGGGCAGGCGGCTTTCATTTGTTACGAGGTATTGTGTGCGGGTCCAAAAACCCTCCACTGGTCGTCTGCCCGTTAGATTGCTCTCTTTGTATCAGAAAGTCAAAGCTGCGGCTCGTCTATGATCCCAGCGCGTTCTAAACCTACAAAAATGTCCCTACAATTGGCAAGTCAAAGAAGATGTTCTAAAAGTTGGCTGAGATGAAAGCTGGTGTCAAAAAGAGTAATTTTACCAAGCGACCGAGTGATATACTTGGTTGTGCTCTATTAGTCTATCATGAAGTGGTAATGTATTGCTGTCGTAGAATAGAATTTCAATTTAATTCTTAGAAAAATCCCAGATAACTTATTACATATTTTTCAATATATTAAGTGTTTATTGCTCCTTATATGTGAACATTAACTCAATTTTTGCAATGTTACTCGCCACTCTTAATTTATTCTGTTTGTTAAATTATATTGTGCTGAATAAAATTCATTGGGCCTAGCAAAAACAAATTTTTGAAAAACTATGAGAAATTGAATAAAGGCTTTTTGAAACACCTGCATTCATTTAAAAAGAAATTTATAGCATGTTCACTGATATCAACTCGAATAACTTGTTGTCCTTACTTGAGACTAACGGCTACTCTAATAGCCACCATTATTTTTCCTCTATTAAATATGAGGTAGTGCGTTTGGACTATTCTCAAACCTGTAAGCACCTCAAGTAAACATAATTGAATGAAAACAAACGAATAGTTGGCAACTCAGTGTTGCACGGCATAAACCACAACAGTATTAGTGTCGTCACAGTCGAATAATGAAAAAATGAATTGTTTGACTTGTCGTACTGAAAGAAATAAGCGTACGTCTTCATGTCAGCCGTAAAATCACAATTATTTTCACAAAGATGTCTTACGTAGTACAATGATGAATGGTTAAACTAAATAAAAGTATGTCTATTATCACTGTGCACTATCATGTACTAGATTTATGTTTATTAAATACTAAAGTTAATCTGTCTCACAACTTAAACAATTTTAATAAGCTTTCATGTAATTTCAGAAATATATTTCTGCAGCCTGTAAAGTTACATATTTTTAATAAAAGGTTCAACTTAATTGTTCCGTATTAATGGAAAATAAATCAATTGGCAGGCTCTATATTGTTAAAATGTATCTTTTTCGTCTAATGTAACTTCACAGTGAAAACTTACAACCACTTAAACAATTTGTACCTTTCTTTCATTGTACACCTCTTTTCTTTACCTATTGAAATTTTATCAAGTATTCCAGGTACTACTTATTGACTACTTCTGCCCTCAACAAAGCAGTCTTTCCTGAAGCATCCTTCAATGCTGACCTCAAGCCACAAATGTTTATTCATGAGGAACACACATCAGCGTTGTCCTCTGCATAGGGATTTTGGTGAACTTACGGTTTCCAATACAGCTTTTTGTGAAGTGTTCTACAATGGATATGATTCTTTCGGGGGTTAATTTGTTCAATGAAAAAGGTTATCACGACAGTAGAAAGAGTAGGGTAAGCGGGACACAAGTGAATAATAAGGAGGTAGAACAGGTTAAGTACTGTAAACAGTTATCGCACAGAGCAAGGAACAGAACAGAGATTGAGAAATAGGGAGAGAGTGCAAAAAGCAGCGTCTTGTTGACAAAGTAATGAAGTACGATTGAATGAAGTAAAAAAACATTCTAGGTAAGAGAGTTACGAATATGTTCACGTCGATTGATCGAGAGTACACTGTAGACCTTATGTAGTGGAGAATGGTATTTAGCTACTAATTATAAGGCATACCTAAGATATGAGCCTTGTATAAACACCTGCCCTATCATGAAAAGCGCGGTTAGTGAGGTAAAAACCGTGCTATGATGTGATGATTAAGGTAAGTCAGCGCTAGCTATCGAGACTGCAGCGAAGGTTAGAAGGATCTATGTCTTTAAATGAATAGAAGCTTCACTGAACACCTGCACTTTGTCTGTTCCGTAAATACTTGACTCTTTTTCGGCCCCATCCATGCCGAAAAGAGGAATGGTATTGTTATTATTTACGTGGGCTGATATCGATTCAACTACATTATTTGCTCAGGTTGATTCAGTGTTCAGGTGAAGATGAGTGACCAACATAAATTTTTACGCTTTCTTTCTGTACAAAGCAAGGATGATGGTAAGGACGTCAAAACAGATCAATGAGGAGGTCAAGATCTAACAGAATATATGTTCCACGTACATTTAGGCTGGATCAGTAGCACATTGTTAGTTTGCAGTTTATGAATATCCATTAGGATCAATTACATTCTGCTTGGTAATGAAATCTGTAAATTTCATTTAGATCGCAACCATAACCTAAGATTATTGTGCCCAAGAAATTCTTGTCGATGTCCTTATCTAAAATGTCTTATGACTCGAAAGAGTACGTGATTCTGTGTGGAATTCATTTCACGCCTGTTTCAGGGATTGCTCTTCCAACTGTGCTAACAATAAATAAAACCCATAAGTCTTTAGAAAAAATATTCAATTTCACAAAATTCAGCCTAGCATTACTCTCAAAAATTTATCGAGAAAATGGTAAGAAGATCAACTCTGATAAGAATGAACAAAATGATACATTATGTCAGGGTGAGGGCTAGGCTATGAGGTGGGAAAGGGCCACATAGGCTGCTCTTCCTTTGAAATTCAGGGCTAAGTCTTTGGCTGCTCTAGCCTTTGACGGCTTAGAGCTTTCACTTCAAGAGTTCTTAAAAGATAAAAACGTTAGTAAGTTCAACTTAACATTTATTTCGCTTTTTCGTATATATTTTCGGCTAGTTCAGAACATTTGTATTTACAGTGACTTAATTTAACTTTGATATGGGATACACTACTCTGAGTTATGAATAACAACAATATATACGAAAAGTAATTCAATGAAAAACAGAACAGATATTTTGTCAGATAGTTTTCCAATTTTCTGATCGTTGACTTTCTGTTCTTATTTTTGTCCTTATTCATTTGTAATACTATTATATGTTATATAATAACATAATATTTTCGTCCATATTATAATATTATTAATATTATGTATACTTGAATTTGAACCCCACATTTCGAAAATATGATCTTGAAAGGCATGCAGTACAATAAATAATGACAATACATAATGGGATAAATATATTCCTAATGAGTTGCATTCATTCTCTTTAGGTTGCAGTTATCAATTTAGATTAAGCCC
Organism: Trinorchestia longiramus; assembly: GCA_006783055.1. Classification (NCBI taxonomy): domain Eukaryota; kingdom Metazoa; phylum Arthropoda; class Malacostraca; order Amphipoda; family Talitridae; genus Trinorchestia; species Trinorchestia longiramus. The sequence continues at coordinate 146,195 of VCRD01000475.1, forward strand.
CAGCCAAAGAAAATTTCAAAGTTGCTGGAATTCCTGTGTACCGAATTAATTTTAACCGTTCTTAACCATTTTTTGGTTTTTAAACCCTTCAAGTAAATCAAAAATTATCGAAGCATTTATTAATATCGAATGCACGAGTTCATTATAAAGTTATTTTTCTCAATCACGTAACTTTTTGAAAGTTATTTGCAGAAGAAAGTTATACCTAATGATGCATTGCTTTCAGAATAATATTTTATGAATCTCAATTGAAAGAAATTACTCTACAAAGTATGTTACAAAAAACCGTAGTGTTAGTTAAAATGTACTGAACAACTTGGTTCAGAATTTAATGCACGCTGCTTTCATAAGGAAACTGTGTTCTGATGCTTGAGTTTAATTTTGTGACATCAAATAAATTAATTGAACTGTGATCGAAATTAGGCTCTATTCTCTATACACGTGTCGCTTACCTTGTGTTTTCTATTCCATAAAATGCTTCATGTTTAAATACAGTTTTTTAAAAGTGTAACAATCGATAACGGGGAATATTTCAACTGAAAACTACCGTACGCATTATTCTAAATAATTTAAAATCTATAATTACTTCATTTGTATAAGACCTTATCTTTGTACCATCGGCCTTCTGCAGAAAAATTAAGTTATTGGTTGGACGTGCATGGCCTACTAGTTGCTCCTTATTTTATGTAGTAACTTCTTATAGGTGCTACTACATACTTCCTTTTTTGTAAAGGAACTTCTTTTGAAAAAAGGAAGTTATGTTGCCGCACCCTGTACATGTATTATCATACTTCTTGCACCATTGAGCCACCAAACCCTTAACGTACAGAACAGGTATCACTAGAATTTCCTATTTTTTTATGTCTGACATCTTCAACCCCAGTTGAGTTTCATTCTTAAGCAAAAGACATTGAAATCAACAAAGGCCCTCAAGATGCGTGCCTTCTATACACCGTGCGTTAGTTGAACCAGGCACACGATTTGCATCGCCACATCATTTCCATAAGTGCCTTTGAGGAATCTTGCAGCTGAAATTGCTGTATTGCCCTTCCGAAATTCATACAATAAAATATTCCTAATGTGTTCTTTACTTGGAGTATACATTTTGGTTAACGATACGTATTTGTCATAGGTATTTTTGGGAAATCCGAACGAAGATTTATTGTTTTAGTGATTTCGATGGTTACACAAATGTTGTTTATGAGTTAATTTTATGTATTGATACCCGGAAAATATAACTCAAAAAAAGGACAGAACTTTTTTCAAACTGATACAAACATTTATTTAAATATCTTATTTAAATATTAATTTTGGACAATCACACATGCTTCTTGGGTGGTGAAAAATAAACAATAACTCCTCAGACAGCGAGATAGTTTTTTATTCCTTGAAAATCAAAGCTTTGTGATCATCAGAGTACTTTTTTGAGAGTATCATTGGAAGTTTGAAAAGCTCGGGCTATGCCGTGCGTGTCGAAACAGATAACACTGATGACGTTACAGTTTTATGATTTCCCCTCCAAATTCGTTCAAGTATTCGGCATTCCCAGCCAGTTAATGTTGACTTGCCCCTGTGATTTCGATTCTCGAACATTATTTTACGAGTACAATCTTTCACATAAACGGTCACCAACGTAAACTTCATCGCTTTCGATGCGTTAAACTATTCAATTACTAACGGGTGGGGCAAAAGTCACTTCCCACTTTTAAATACTATTACAACAAAACATAATAAAGGCAAAAAAGCGGATAACATATCAAATGAAAGAGGAAGTCTTGGAGTTTTATTTCGTATCTAGTATACCGATGAAAAGTTTTTATTGTTACTCATAAACTTTTCACTGTAATTAATAACCCCAAAATATAAAAATCTAGCAATGAACAGTGAGTTTGAATAGTGGAAAGTTATTTCACACATAACGGATCTTTAGTTGAAGTGCAAAGAGACTTCATGACAACATTTAAGCAACGAACAAGTCCTTCCAGACATTGCATTACTACAACGATTTTAAGATTCAAAAAATTTGTATCAACAGCTGAAAAGGAACGAAGCTGCTTACTTTCGTACTGCTCTCGGTAAACCGAGAGCAGTACGAAATGTATATGCATTTCAGCGTGTTTCTAACAGCATTCAACAAGAGCCACGAACATCGCCTAAGAAATGCTATAGTGAACTAGTAATTTCTCGAAGATCACTACGTGCATCTTGACCAAAGACTTGGAACTGCACCCATATAAAATTCAACTAACCCATGAGTTAACTCGTGGCTCTTGCTGAATGCTGTTTGAAACACGCTGAATCGCATATGCATTTCGTACGGCTTTCAGTCTACCTTATCCTCTGTTGATGTGGATTTTGAAACCATTGCAATAGTGCAATACCTCAAAAACAAACAAGTTGATAAAATGTTGTCATGAAGTCCCTCTGCACTACAACTAAGGGTCCGTTATGTGTGAAATAACTTTTCGCAATTTATGCTCGCTGTTCTTTGCTATATTTTGTTATTTTGGGGTTATTGATAGTAATGAAAAGTTTATGAGTAACATTATAAACCTTTAATCGGTATACTAAATACAACATAAAACTCCAATATTTCTTCTTTCATGTGATATACAATCCACTTTTTTGCCTCTATTAGGTACTAGTGCAATGCCCGTCTGATCTAAATAATTACCTAATCTGTGAGCGAATGCATTCTGCTGAAGAATTTCATCCCTTCTTTCTTGAGCTAAATTCTCTCGTGCAACTCGATGCTGTTCGGCATTAATCTGAAGAATATTATCCCTTTTTTCTTGAGTTAAATTCTTTCGTGCCACTCGATGTTGTTCAGCGTCATGCCGAAGAATTTCCTCTCTTCTTTCATGCGTTAAGCTCTCTAGCTACTCGGTGTTGCTCTGCATTATTCCGTATAATTGCCATATATTAAGAGCAGCATTGCTTCGTCTTGCCTTTTCGCGTTGTTCGTCCGATAGTCTTCGGCGTCTTTCTTCCTGTCGAAGTCTTGCTGCTTCTCTCCTACGGTTGGACACATTTCTATCTATGTTGGCCTTTTTGGCCGGAATTTTATTCTGAAATATCCTCTATTATCTCTTTGAAGCTTTTCAAGAAAATCACAATTCCGAAAACAATGACTCAATTTCCAAAATCGTTGGCCTTATACTAAGTGGTAGCCAGGTTACTGGTCAAACTAATTTAAAACATTTATTTTCGCATTATCAATTAAAAATAGCAAAGCATCATGATGCATTTCAACAGAAATAGGTCCAAAGAAATTTCTATTTGTAAAAATAAACCGATTGTGTAGTCTGGATACCATAATGCAAGTGAAAGGGAATTGAATTGCCACAGAAAAATAATGCAATAGAATGATTTCTTGTATTTCCTAAGCTTTATTCTTGTTGCTATCAAAGCTATCGATTAGAAGAGTGTGACACACAGACAGACAGATGGACGGACGGACGCGGCTCTTATTATAGTATAGATTTTGTAATAGTATTTAAAAGTGTGAAGTGACTTTAGCTCCACCCGTTAGATAGTACCAGCGGAAATTCCACGGTTCAAAATTATAAAATTAACAATTTTTCGATCTATAATTGTGTAATAGATTGATTGAATTTGACTAATATAAAATTAATATAGGAACGAATGTATTACAAATTGACGACGAATTATTGAGGTTTTTTGAATATTTTTCATGGTTATATACAGAAATTCCATTTTGTTTTTTACTGAATTATTTCATTTAATTTACCAGTAGATCGGGCTTTGCAAAGGAGTTTCTACATTGGAAGATGTGCCTTTGGTATCCACAATACAATGTTTACAATACATATATACGCTATCGAATTTAATCTTATCTAAATCCTTAAGAGCGTGACAGAAAAACGGACAGAGCAAGCAAGCAACAAACTGTGTATTATTATCTAGTGGAATTATTTGAGCACCCAGTTTATTAAAATAAAATATTGAAGAGCACTGATCCTCAAGGCTACAATAATGTGTGTGAAGGGTCTATACCAAACTATATATTCAACTAGACATTCTCTCAGTTATACCATGTATATATATACATATACAAAGTGTAATTGTCAGCTTAATTACACAATTATACTGGTATACATGCATATACTTGCACACACACACACACAGATATATACATATATATATATATATATATATATATATATATATATATATATATATATATATATATATATATATATATATATATATATATATATATATATATATATATATATATATATATATATATATATATATATATATATATATATATATATATATATAGATGTCACACATCATGCATTGATAAAAAATGTTAAAAATTTCCAGCTTGCAGATAAATCATTAATCCTTGATATTGTTTTCTTTCTCGTAATTATTAGCACAAAACAACTGCAAGAGAAAAGGAAAATACTTCCGTGGGACTTCTACCCGAAATCTTTCCGATGAAGATAACTATCGGCATTCTAACCCCATGAGGTATATATGGCTCCCATTATTGGAAGAGCAATTTAGTGCTTTGCCGTTTCTGTTTTCTTTATTTTTGTCAGTACTGAGGTCGAGCACCTTCCCAATCTCACCATTACGAGACCGACATGCTCACCTCGTGTAGATAACGGGACAGCATTGACTCGCTTCTTTCCATTGATTTGCTGTACAGTGTTGCTCGTCTGAAGAGGTCTAGCATTTTCCGTAGCCTTCGATTCTTCAACTCAGTTTATCAATTATAAATGAAGCCTTTATAGAGCACCGGTAAACAATACAGAAATTATCTTTTAAAAATGAAATCATCATTGATTTCTGAATTTATTTATAGTATGAGGCAAGTATCCTCAACCGGTTAGCTAACACACACTAACAATTAAATTGCAGATACAAACAAAAGTTAACAAAACTTTGTTGCTTGAATTCCACATTGAAGGACAAATTAGCTACTCTCATATAATAGTTAGATAAATAAAATAAAATAAATACATCAATCATGGACACAAAAAAGTAAATGAAAGAATACAATGCCGTTTTGAGCATATCAATGGAGAAAATTCGATAATAATTTTTATCTGCTAAAGAATCAAACCTGTCTGAAACAACTTATAACATGCGTTTCTATTCAAACGTCTATTTGGTTGTATCCTAGACTCTGTTGGACAACAATTTTTCATGGAAAAGTGAAAGCAAAAAATATCTCTCTTGAAGAGTTTTTTATTATGTATTTTGTATTGAAGAAACATGTTCTGTGAAAAAGACATTAAAGCAATCCCTGGTCAGTCTTCTATGGTATGATGTTATCGTAATTCCCAATGTCTTGTTTTTATAAATGGCATTTTTGCAGTTTTTTTCGACTTTACAGTACACTTGAAAAGCACGAAAATATGATTTAAACTTGTGTTTTAGAATTGCTTTAGGATTGTGCAGGACAACTCTGCTATAATTCTATGATGGGCTTGGAACACGAAAAACATATATGAGTATCTAAAATTAAAGGCAAGCTTGGAGCAAATAAATTTCCTTTAGCTGCCACCATTAGAAAATTACCTTAGCAGCCAACCATATATTGAAGAATGTAGCTTCTAATATAACAGGAAATTAGAAACAGGTATAGGCCCTATATATTATTGAAGAATTAATGTGATCATAGGGCAAATTTTGAAATATGAAGCAGCTTTTTGTGTTCGCATCTATATTTTGTACATATTTGAAAAACCATCTAATGTTACCTGATATTTTGGACTTTGTACTGTATATCTATGTTTGCATGTGTCATATTGCGAGGTTAGCTGAAATTTATACACATTGGACTAATGCAGAACATGAAAGCTACATTCTCTGTTTTCTCTGAAGTGACTTTCGAAGAAACACTCTTATATGATAACATCATTTCTAATACATAAATTTATCATGGTTCATTTCTATGCTCAACGTAAAACGTGACCTTTGGTTCTGAAAACGTGTTAAAAACGCAAAAAACTTCAAAACTATGCTTACTTTGCGTCCAAGTTCAGTTCCGACAGTTTAGATAAAAAACTGCTACCTTTCATAGGTAGCTGGTCAGATGAACTTTCGCAAACCAAAACAGCGAGTAATATCAGCAATACTGGTTTGCAAAAACTCAGAAGCAACGGACATGTATCTTAACAGAGCTCCTGACCATCACATTATGCTAGGAGGTAATTTTGGTCACGTATTCCACCAGGAGCTTCGCTGGGCGCCGGGGAAATAATCTTCAAAAGCCACAATCTTATGTGGTAAAATTGAGACTGCGTAATTCTACCCACATTTCTTTCGCACCAAAAACTTTCTTGATATACATGCTAAAGGTTCTTGCCAAATGCATCCCTTAAGGCCAAGTTCTTGTCAGGGTATTCTAGCAAACACGGCCATTGCAAATCATCCAATTTTAAGAGCTAGCGAACGAGAATCTAACGCTCGAAAAATTCAACGCTCTAACATGACATTTGCATCGAACTTTTTCAACATCACGCTACCATGCCGTTACCTCTCGGAATGACAGTCGTAATGGCTACTCTAATTAAACTTATTATTTTAAGAAACGAAAAAGTTGCTGCCTGGGGAATTTTCCAACAGCTCTTGTCTTAGAAAGAAGTATGTAGTATTTCCCGCACTGACAAGTAATTACAGTTTCATTGAAGCAATAGAAATCCAAAGCTTTTAATCCTGTAGGAAGTATGTATACTCATCGCTTAAAACAGTTGCCCTCCTTTTTTTCTTTTTTTAGGATAGGCAAAAATTAGAAGCCTAGTTTGTATGATAATAGCCTTTTTGTATTTAGTAAATTAAAACAAAGATCTGTCGAAAGAGCTACATCATAATTTTATTATATGTAAATATTTGTGTTTTAAAGTATTTTTTCTCACATTCGCCGCCTTTTTTAACTCGGCAACAGAAATTCTAGACAATCCTTTTCAGTATTTCAGCGATATTTGAAGAAATTACTCGATGTCCTTCCTGTTTCTGTTCATACACTGAGTTTTTTCGAAAACCTCTTTTTTCGCCGTACCCTTAGAAGAAAAATTCTAATGGAAAAAGACTGAATATATGGCTGGACAAGGAAATTCACTCATGTGTGAAATTTTGCTACCTTGCAAGCGGCCATTTAACCAATTTATTCTCTCAGTCGTGGTATGCGCAGGCGCGCCATCATGCTGGTACCAAAGCCCTGACAACCTTTAATGCGTAAAAATTTTCCAGGGCACGTCGAAGTATCCTCCAGAAATAACCGTAACATCTTCAAAAGCTTCCGAATTTTCAAAAAGAACGGGCTATAGATCTTCGAAGAGCGCAAGCTTCAGTGCATGTTGACCTAAAGAGATTGCAAGAGGCTTACAACAACTGTCCAGCACTGAACTGTTCATTGTTTGGAGACCATTTTCAGTAATTTTGTTTTTTCAGTAGATCACTTAAAAGTGTGTAAATACTGCAATCAATTTCTCCATTTTTGGTCAGTTGCTCCAGACAAAAGTTGTGCTACATAATTGTATCATTCTCTGATAGCAATAGATCAACTTAAGATGGAAGTGTGTCAGTTCGATACCTCTTTCAGTGGTGTTTTGTTCAGTTGACTTCTTTCAATTAATTTCTGATGCTAGTTTTTTAGTTGATTTTGAATTTCTTTCTTTTAGCTGGTGTTTAACGTTATCAATGCCGTCTTGTAAAGCATGTCATTGGTGTACCTGAACTTGAGACATAATTCACAGTTTTATCTCGTACTTTCTGAAAATTTTAACGTACAGTTCTTTGATCTAGCTTGAATCCATAAGCGTTGTTTAACTTACTTCGTACCCCTTTGATCTGTTTTGCTTTCATTTCTTCCACCGTGAAGTTTCGTTGAACAAGTACTAGCTGGCCCACAGTTGCAATAGCAACTGTGAAAAATAATGCATGTCTTATGAAATTCATGTCTTATATAGAACTGTGGCGTTTACGAAGTACACAACAAACTCAAGATCAAGTTCATTAAAATTTTTAAATTTAAATGACAATTGTTTCAGCATTATACTCCTAGGACAAATAGATTTATGGTGATTTGAAATAGGCAATAATTTTTAATCACCCTGTATAATAATTGTAAAAAATAGAACACGAATTCAGATACTATCCAACAAATCTTCATCATGGACTATCGTCTGGATTTTCACGCTCCATGAATAATCGCTCCGGAATAATAGTCCAAGCCTATTATGATGCTTAGTTAAATGATGTTTTTTCAGGCGTGCTAGGAAATTTCATCAATCGCAAATCATCCACGCCTGGAAAATAACTTTTTGGTTATACAATCTTCAGAAACTTATCGATATAATAAGTATTTCTTTTAGATTTGAATATTTTATGCACAGTCTGAATTGAGTAGCAAATACGCATAAATTATCCGTACTAGTTAATAAGAAATCTCAAGATAATACATCTCACACACTGTACATGTTATTCCACGTTGTTTCTTTGAAATTTCACTTGTGGATCAATTAATTTCACTCCCACGTAAAGTAATAGCATGTCATTATTCACATTCAGTTACGTCGACCAATAAGAGCCCACCATTCACGTAAGATCATCATGTCGACACATCGATGCATTGCGTCAACACGTCAGCGTCGATTAATCGCTTCGACTCATCATGTCCAATTGTCTGCATTCCAATTAACACGTAAGAGCCGCTCAATCACGACAACATTTTAGAACCATTCGATATCACTATGATCATTTCTTTAGAGTTAGAGTACCTTTTCGTACCCACTCATATGCAACAGGCAATACGATATTTTAATATAACCGTACAAATCGAAAACTTTGAAGCAAAGTAGATACATCTGATCAGTTGGCCGTTTCATTTCTCACTTATTTAAAGCTTAAATGTGCGAGTAGGGAAAACATTTTTTGCCCAAAGTAGAGCCAGGGATCGAAAAGTTTGTAGTTTTGACAGCCTCAAGCTGCAGTTCCCCTCACGCTGATGAATGAAACTAACGCAGGTGACGCTTTCTGCTTCCAGGCAGAGTTGCCAGAATTGTTACGTTCGTATAAAAAGTGTTACTTTTTTCGTATATCCTAATTTTATAACTTTTATTCAGACTTCAACACAAATTCTTGGTCAATTTTCATAGTCAATAAAAATTTTAATAGCTGCTTGAATTGAAGAACAAAAAATCAAAAGGAACTAAAAGTTGTATTCGAAAGATGAGAAACGATCAGCTGGAAGATGAAAGCTCTTCAGAGCGAATTCAGGTCAGTAAATTAGATGAAAACAAAACTTTCTTCAACATTTCTAATCGCAAACCAGCTGGTAGAATGAAACAAGTTCAAAGACACGCAAAAATAAAAAATGATAGTAGAAACGTTAGCAAATGTTCTAAAATTGCTGACTTTATGATCCCCTGTACGTCATCGCACAATTTACGAATACCTATTTTGGTTTCATTTACTAGGAATAGTAGTTTTCAAAAATATTTAATGAAAACATTAAATGTAGCAAAACTTAAGGTATTGGTGTCTTTCGCGCCATCAATGTGAAACATCATTTAAAAGAGCTTGTTTTGACATAAAATAAGAATTTTTTAGGTATCGATATAATTACTGATATTTTTAATATGAAACAACTTGTAGTGGTATCCAGAAAAGTTTTTAGTTTTAATTGTGGTAACCGATTATAATGCTAAAGGAATGTTTTATTCATTGAAGACACTTTTCTTAAATCCTAGTATTCTCCTTCACATTCTTTTCACCTTTGGAAACGAGAACACAAGTGTAATAACGGGAATAAAAAATGGCTCACAAAAAATTATTAGCGGAAAAAAGTTACGGCATTATATGTTCAATGTGTTTCCAAGGCGTCCTTAGAGTTTTCTAACGAGTTTTTATGCTGGTCTTGAAAGAAATAGTTCACACTTTTCCAATCGTCTTCATAGGTATGAAAACTTTCAGATGCTTACTGGGAGTATCAGAAGTATTTATCTTAGAACTAAGTCCTCCTTAGTTTGTATTATATTTGCTACGGATATTTTTCTCTTAGACAAGTTGTATAGAGAATATTGGATCGTTGAGAATACATACTTTTTTGCAATCCCGTTAAAAGATAAAGATAAATCGGCTTCAACTGTATTACATCAATTGTACAATCTCCTCAATAACCAGCTTGGTCGACTGGTGAGCGAATCTGCTTGCGAGCGGAAAGACCCGGGTTCGAATCCCGCTGCCGACATGGTTGACGCGGCTAGAAATACGGCATGGGACTTGGGTAAACAACCGAATAATTATCGAAGTAATTATCCGACCCAAGAATGGGCCAGAAGGTTTGTTCCTATAGCCTCATTCTATTTCTTATAAAATGTATCCTCATAATTCATTTTTAGCTTTCAGATTACCCACTATTAATGAAATAAATTTTCAATTTCAAGCTGAGGCCTCTGACTTCACAAATAAAATAGCTCAATAAATACTAGTGTTTAATTTATTCACATTTATTCTAGAAAACGAAAAATAATCATGAACAAGTATCAACCAAAATTGATGTTAAAGGTCCTTCAATTTACCTCCAAATTTATAAAATCTACAATGGTGCCAAAGAAGTAGGAATTAAAAAACAGAATTAAAAAAAATTACGGATAAACAACATCAGCCATTTAGAATAAAGATCTTGAACTTCTATGCACAAATAATGGAGCAAATGTTAGACCAGTTTTTTGACAAATGACACATTTAAAAACATAACTGTTTTAGGCTATGGATCCCAAAAATGTTATATTGGGAAAATACTCTCTATCATTCCACATGCCCTAAAGTTATCCAACATTACGTTAGAAGAGGAGTGTGACCAATTAAACACCTAGTGGCGAGAACTCGTTTCAAAAAACACAGGATGTATTATTGAAAAAGAACTTGAAAATTTTTAAAATTTTGTTTCAAAATAAACATGCAACGATTCTTTTTGAAATCTAGTATTGTCCAATCAAATGCTGAGGCCCTTCTTATTGTCTTATTTTTTATTGCGTCTGTAGAGATTATTTCCCTGCTAAACAAAGTTAAATGGGAAATAAATAACAGGTCAAAAGAGAAACGTTGAATGTTCTTTTATGTTTAAAAAGTCTACTTGTTGACACTCGCTGCAGAGTCGAAGCCCCCTAAGAATTAATCAAGTTAATGACAGAAGCGAATGTGTACAACAGCAACAATAAAGAAGAGACTACTCACTTCCTAGAAAAATTAAAATTGTAATGAATTTTTTTTAGTATGTATTGAACTTTATTTGATGAATGGTCAAGAAAAATGTATAAGTGTGATGAATTTTCGTAAAAAATTATATTATATAGATATATGCAGTATAACTCCAATGAACAGTCTCATGTTGTATCCATACGTGTAACAAGTGAATAATATGTTCATCATTTGTTGAAAAATGATAAACAGGCAATAATATTAGAATATTTCAACTATTTAGTAATATATCAAATTTGTTACTTTTTCATTAAATTTGTTACTTTCTGGGGTTGGAATTAGGTAATACTAAAAATAATTTGTGATAACTCTGCTCTAAGTTTGGTACTACATGAATTCAGGAGACCATCTCACAACTGGCAGCTCTGAAATTAGTACTCGGACCTAATCTCCTCTGATGCTTAAGCCGGGCATAATGAGAGTTAGTTCGTATTACCTAGCCAAATGTAAACATTTATTCAGTATTAGCTGTGCTCAATCAATAAAGTAACCTTGTGTTTAGAAGAAATTGTTATTTCGGCTGAATAAGCCTTTCTGGGTCCATAGTGACGCAATGAATTTCTTTCACACCTAGTTGATAATGTATGCAATACTGTTGTAAAAAATTGACGGTAGAAACTAGTTATTACTAACTAGCAACTTATAAAGGATTATATTTTCATAGCTGTTCCATACGCTCGTCGTGTATTTTATTGCACCATAAATCTTAATATGCAGTCATATCTTGAGAATAAATCAGAATGTTTATTAGGTATGAATAAATTGAATTTTTGGTGTAAATTCCGTAGAATATTATAATATCGAACAGTGTTCTTTCAGGGTTAACTAATTTGTTTGTTAGAAATTTTCTTCGCCGTAAACATACAAGTCAGTGTTTTTTATTTTGCATAACTTTCACAATGAAATGCTGATACTTAAGTCTTTACTATCCCTTTTCTACAATTCAATTCATAATTAGACATTAACTGAAACATTGTTATCTACATATAATTTGGAAAAAGAAAGCGATGTACTTGAGAGTACATATTTTTCACAAAACGTCAAACTTATTTTTGCTATGAATCAAACCGTAAAATAACGATTCTTCTATACTTACTCTTCTTAATGAACACATTTCAACTCATGCTGAAGCACAGTTCTTCCGTCCTCAAGCTTAAAAAGCCTTGAGGAATTTCTGAGGGGCAGTTGAAGGTGAGAGTGTGAGCCTAGAATCAGGACCTAGAGAGGGTGTCCGCAGCAGTGAAGGCACAAACACATTGGGTGTCAGGCAGAGTCGAGCTGACATAGTTACGTACCAATTGCGGCTAACAAATCGCAGCTGCAAGCGAGAAGAGGCCAATAGGGACCTCTAAGAGCGGCCTGTTTGCCATAGCGATCACTGCCTCTGTGGCTCGCGAGCGAAAGAGATCTTGGCAATTTATGAACTTTCGAGGAGCTTTGTAAGTCTCAAAAAATAATCCATGAAGTTAGGTTATCTACGCACGTTCAATCTGTTGACTTGAATGAGGACCATCTAGTGAAGGTAATAAAGCAGCGGAATAGTGAACTTTAACCATTATGCTACTAATTATGAACTAATGTTTTTCGCCCTTAGCTGAAGCAAAAATGTAATCGTATGGGACATCATAAGATTTTTATGTTTAAGGAACTACTGTATAACCAAATTCAATGACTGAGTAAAATTCAGTGTGTTCTGGTGCTAGGGAAATATGAATTCCACGCTAATATGTAAACGTTCTTTTAGTGAAGATCTTGCTATAAGCAGAAATTGTATATTAATTTATAGATTTCGCGAGACTGGCCGCTACTTGGCAGCATTTGATTGACTAAACAAAACTAGTATCTGAACTATTTTCCGAATATTGTTGAAAACTCTTACTAAGAAATTGCTTAAGAATATTGTTGCATTCATATATCTTAATCATGATAACACGTTTTCTCTTGTAACATGGCTTATTATAATATAAAATTCAAACAGTCTGCAGTTTCCAGAAGCTATCATAAAAGGTCCTGGTTGAAAGATAATCTAATTAGGAACATGGCTTGTGTTTATTTTTTGTACAAAATTATTTTGATAACCCAACTGTGCAAGCAGAAGAGATTATGAATTTTTATGACATGAAACTTTTAAAATGGAAAGCTATGATGCGTGCTACAGGTAGCTTTAAATCGAGCTCTAAACTTAAACCCTATAAATTTTTCATCTTCTAGTCTTTTCGTGAACTATTGAGTTTACTAACATGACAGATAATTTATATTCATGTGCTTATGAATTTCATTACTAATGTGAGAAACCCATAAAGCAATAACAACATTAACGCAACTTATAAATAACTCTATCAGATTGTGACACACAGTTCGGCCAGGTTCATCTTATATACATGTTAGGACAAAATGCTCATGTTAGAAACTGAACATCTTTATTTGTTAACTACTGTTTTACATGATTAGTTAATTTATAACTAAATAGACATTATCAGCATCCAGCATTTTAATTTTATTTTCATATTTTGTTTTTTCATTTATTAATTCTATACTCATCCAAGTTTGTGTCAAGATTCTTTTATGCTTGTATGACAATTACACGGCAGTCATATATGAAAAGATTTGACATTACTGACCCCATCCAAATATTCAATGCTGGAAAATGTGAATAAATTTAAGTGGAATTCAGTAAAATTAAATTAATAATCGAATTCCAACATAACACTGCATCAAGAATGTACTTCAAGAATGTACTTCTCGTTCTGAGCGTATGTTAGCCGTCTCTTCATGGAGCAAAACTTTCATGAATCTCAAAATTAATTGTTGAAGGTGATGGCTGGAAGTATTGAGTTCAATAGTATTTAAATATTTACTTAAGCCTGCAAATGATTTCGTTAAATGTAATGAATCCGTGATACCTTAACAGATTTTATTGATTTTAGATTGCATCTCAGGATCAGGAATTTATACTATCAATTATGCCTCCCTGATTAACATGGTAAGTGTAATAATTGGTACATGAAGTTCAGCAGAGAAAGTTTGTAATGATCGCAGTTTTGTAGCAAGCAATGTAGTGAGAAATTCAAAACTCGTTTACTCGCTTGGAATGTTTTCTTGCGAAAATCCATGACCTTTCCTACGATCACAGTACTGTACGATCACAGTACTCTACGATCACAGTACTTTACGATCACAGTACTCTACGATCACAGTACTCTACGATCACAGTACTCTACGATCACAGTACTCTACGATCACAGTACTCTACGATCACAGTACTTTACGATCACAGTACTCTACTATTACAGTACTCTACGGATTTTACACCGAAGATTCAACTTACTCACACCGACTTAACGTTCTGATTTATTTTCAAGGTCTAACTACATATTAAGATTTATGTTGTAATAAAATATACGATGAGCTCATGGAACAGCTTCGAAAATATAATTTTTTTATGAATCAAAAGCTACATACTTTACTGAATAGTAGTTACTGCTACATTATCAGTAACTATTAGTTTCTAGCTTCAAATTTTAACAACCATAATTTATACATTATCAATTAGATGTGAAAAAAATTATTGCGTAACCCAGAAAGGCTCATTCAACCGAAATAGAAGGTTCTTCTAAACACATGGGTCATTTTAGTAATTGAGGACAACTAATATGAAATAAATGCTTATGTTGTGCAAATCGTTATTGGTCTTTGATTCGTACCGGGGAGTCAAATTTGATATCACCATGTTCATCAAAATGATGGTTACCAATCTAACTAGCAAATTAATTGTAGAACACATCCAAAAACTGCTAAATTATAAGATAAATTATTTGAGAAAAATAGCTTATGACGATCTTTTACTAATATGCAAATTCTTATTCAATTGATGATTGTGGAATATTTTGATAATTGTATATTAAAATTTTAAACTTGAAAATAGGAAAAATTCTTCCAACCACGATCATTCACGACTGTTTTAGTTGATACATGAAAAATGTTAGTTCAACTTCAGTTTCCATCGTCTAGTGTAAAGATTACCTTTTTCTGATACGTCATTCATAGGTACCAAATAAATACTTTAATTTGGAATTCCTCAAAAAATGAAACTTAATTTTTACTGATCACTACAAAATTTGATTCATTCTATGCATTACATTCGAGCCACAAGAAACGTAAACATTAAGAAGGCATAAAAAACGAAAGAAAAAGAGAGTGATGATATATTGCACTCAGATGAGCTTTTATGTTTTCGAGTGAATATGAGGTGCATGGTTAAATTGTCATCGTTAATAGTAATTCGTTTTTTTCGTTTGATCAGTCTTTTTCAATATAAATTCATGTATAATATTAACAAGGCTAAAGATAAAGAGCGTATCAATGTTATAAATAAATTAATCAACAACCATTTTATCGACTCTCAGTAAGTGAAATAGAATAGAGGAACAAATGTAAATAATGTAGAACAACATTTGGAAATAAACTAAACTTTCATCACTTATCCGTCCTCATCGACATCCAAAGCGCATGGCAGATGTCCAATAACTATAAGTGAACGAACGTAATCTATTTCATGGTCAATGACAATTAATGCCCATAATATAATAAAAGTGCCACTTCTTTATTGACATTTCTTGACACTAGGTTCGAAGTTTCCAATAAAATATGTTAAGCTTCCTCACGGTCAATTAAAGCAAGCAATGAAGAATCCAGATAATTCGGCAACGCAATTAACATTGAGTTATCTGAACGTAATGCTAATGCTTGCACTCACTCAGGACCCATACTCTATGACCGAGATCAAGTGGTTGTATGAAACCAGAATGTTGACTGGGTTCAAAACTCCCTTTCTTTAGTTGTCCATTAAATCCAAAGTAGAAGTTATGCAGATGTCTTTCTCATCATTGAAGTATTAAAGACCAGTAAAATTTTAAAGCAAATGATATGACAAGCTTCTTCTTTTGAAAATCTTCTGAACCATGCTACTCCGATAAATAGGAAAAACTATGTAGGGTGTTGCACAGTATTATACCCTTCCTCTCCAGTGAACTTGCTGTAACTTTCTAACGGACAGAAGATTTAGTGAAATCTCTATAGCGTGGCTAGAATGTCATTTGTTAAATGTAGCTTTGTGATTGATTGGAAATGTGTAATGATGTACTTAAAATTGATATAGAATACGAGAAAACTAACGAATTCACAGGCTGTTTACTAATTTAGAATGTGCTGGAAAACACGTACTAGTTTCACTTACAATATAAACAGATGCACTAGACTTAGAGTTGAAACATCATGAAATGGCACAGCAATGTGTCTAAGGTATCGTACTTTCTAAACTGGCCTCAAAAGATGCATAATTTTTATTTCAGAGTGAAGGGATAAGTACTGAAGTAATGTTCTAGTAACGCTCGTTTTATGAAAATGAACAACTTACTGAGAATAAAACTAAAAATTGTTGGAATACCGAGTATTCAATTACTTCAGATAAATAACGATCAATGGAATTGGACGTAACATGTTCGTTTGAATAAGATATGAAAACAGTGAACGATTTTCATACATTGACAGTCCTTAATTTTCACTGGTAAGTGAATTTTACTTTAGCTGCTGTTAATTGGAGATGAATGAGTATGATGTTCAAGGTTGTTATAAGTCTGCATTTCTCAAATAAAATTACGTTGAAGATCTGTATCAAAAGTGAACTTAATGGATGGTTTCAATTTGAAACGGGTGTAGAATTATGTTGTCTGGAATTCTCATCCTTCATAATTAAATGCTTCGTAGTTTTTTCTTATCTAAGGTCGGTCTTTATTCTTCGTGAATTATTTTTACGATTGTTCCTGATCAAGAGAAAATACTAAAAGTTACTGGTATAAATAAACATGTCTGGCCTCTTCTACTTTTACTACTCGTATGATTTTATCTATGTATCGATTGCTGCTCCTTTTTTCCGTGGGCCATCTGCAAAACCGTCTTTTTAGGACGACGAATTTCGTCTTCTTTTCTTGGGAGGCAAGAGGGTCTGAGACGCGCGGCTCGGGCAGGTCACATTTGTCAGAGATTGCACTTCCTTTTGTGACCCTTTGGCCGTATCCATCCTACAGGCCTCGTATCTGTCGCGCGCTTCCTTTGCTTATTATCAGAACTTCCTCTCCTTCCATTCTTGCTCAAATCATCTGGCCATCGCCGAGGCGTCGATAATGACACCCAACCCCCACGGCGTACCAGCTTCACAGTCTCAAGCTTTAAACTGGGGAGTCTTGACATAAGAAACTCGAACAATTATCTGGGTCATCATATTTAGAACTGAATATAAAATTAATTCTCGATGGCATTGTTAGAAATGAGTGAACAATAGCCCGGAGAAACATTGCATCGAGCATTGACTTTCCCAGACAGAGTAACTTCAAGTCAACTATGAGAGATGTATTTTTCATAAGTTGCACTTATCACACCTTCGCTGCAGTACCATGACAATTTTGCGCACGTTCCTGATAAACTGGATTGTGCCTTTATGCATGGTCACGCAAATCTTCCCGCACCTTTAATGAAAGCTGGCAATTTAGTCTGGAATCAATATGAATACATTGTTTGTTGCAAATTCTATTTTACTAAGAAGTTAATCATGTTCAACATGTGAAGTGCATTTTGTCAACTTCAAAACTCTTAACTACCACAAGTGGGAACCAGATGTTGGCCAAAAGATTACTCTAATATCTCATTTACTTACTCGTCTTCCGTTACGCATTACGGGATAAAAAATCATTGAACGCATCTTTATTACTTTCATACTTAGGCCAATCTCTTGGGTGCTCAAATCGCATTAGGTCAATTGTGCAGTGATGTTTACTGATCGTCAGGTCTGGGAAATAAGTTATTAGATATTTTAAGTATTCCGATGAGCAGACGTTGAAATATCTAATCGAGTATTTGAAATCTTTGCAGTTTGCGCTACACTCCGTTGATTTCAAGGCAAGAGACGAGCATAATAATATGAAAGCCATCGCTAAAAAATCAAATCATGTTTTCGTGATCTGTTCTAAAAACCTTGCATGACGTACTTTCGAATAAAAAATGCTTACACGACGTAAAAACTTTTACTTTTGAACTGAAATTTTTACAACAACAGGCAGCACTCGAACAAACTCCAGGTGCAGCTTGAGAAAGTGGTCGACGACTTAGAACAGAAAATACGAAACAGAGCAGAGACTTTTAACTAAAATGAAGAATTTTCTCTTCTATTCCTGGGTTGTGAGCATGGTAACTTGAACGAGAAAATGTTTCAGAAAGTTTGAAAGTTTTGAGCACCGAGGAGTACGGAGAGTTTGTTGAAGATGGCCCAGCCTGTGACAAAAGTTTGCTCGTTTGCGTAAAACAAAATACGTTTGGTGCTTCATTCTTGTGCACTTATTTCTCTCGTTACTATCAAGAAAGTCTGCCAAGAACCTTTTTGGCTAGCATAGAGTGTAACAATACCTCATACTCTTTTTGAGGTAAATTATAGTTGGTAATGAAATAGAACTATTAAGTTCATAATATTCACTTTAAAAGACAAATGATATGAATATTTTTCTCCGATCTGAAAAGTTTTTGCTAAAGATGCGTACGACAATATTTTTATGCTTTTTATCAAACTTCAGTGCTGTTAAATATTGTGTTACAGGAGAGTAATGCATTTTTTTAACTTTATGTGCTAAGTAATCTGGTAATTTATTAAAAAATCCCATCACAATTAATACAAAATGCTTTTAGGTATAGACATATCATTTATAAAAAAATCAATATTGTGTTAATCTAGAAGGTGACTATTGTTCTCATAAATATCATAAAATTAATCCGAGTATACTCATTATATCGACAATATGATGATGATAATGAAGATTTTTTTGCGAATTAACACAAGTGCCGAACATATACAGAAATATTAATTACACTTATTAGTCCTCAAATTTCGTGACAAATATGCACTTTTTGTTGCCAGTAACTGAAATCCAGGTGGAGAGTGCGTGTTAGCAAACATAATACAACAGAAAGGGATACACGGACGAAATAATTTAAATGAACGCAATACTTAAAAAGCTCCTGGGAATCTCTACACATCCTTTGCTACTGGAATCGCTCGTAAATTTTAAGTTTCCTTACTGTTTTCCACCTAAATTAATAGCAATTTGCACTCACTATCATAAACTGGTGTACACTGCATACAGTGAGCAGTGGAATACATGCTTCCCCTCTAAAATAGCAGGGCAGTTGTTTGCGAAAGTTACATTTCTGCAAGGAAAGAGGCAACGCAAGCAATTTTTACTGCGGTTTTCAACAAATGCAGATATAAAACGGATCACAATGAAGCTGCTCTAATGACCAGCCACGACTCTAGTTTTTTTAAGTTACTTCTTAACGTCTCCTCCTGCCTAGGAGATTTTAATAAAAACTACGAAGAAAAATATTTGAGTGTATTTTATGCTAGTAATTCTCATGGTCTGTGTGAGCGCTGAAGGAGAATACTAGAAGGCTAATAAGCTTTTGAAGTGCTCTTCAGTTTTCTTTGTATAATATGAGTTGTATAACGTTACAAAAGAAGGCTGCAATATACGATACAAAATACATTGAGTGACCACAGTTTGTGTTTCTATCGTATTTTATAGCAGTTGTTAAAACACTGCCAAACGGGGGTTCATCGTGTTTTGAGTACTGCTTTCATCTTGTAATTCAAATTAGAATTAAATGAAATTTTGTAGAGATATTTTGAGACTACACATTTCATATGAATTCTATTTTGACACCTCGAAAAATAAATCACAAGTTCAAATAAAATTTCCTCAGACTAATAACTACACTGCATTATAATTTCATATAAGTGACATTTTTTAGACAACTGATCGTTTTCAGTTACCTGTTAAACATGAGACTAGTTTTTTCAGAGAATTTATGAAAACTCTAGCTGTTCAAAGTTTTGTGACATTCTGATATTCCTATATTTAAGATATTTTCAATATGAACTTTTCAACAGAATCTCAGCGGTCATATACAATCTAAAGACCCACATTTACCATCGCAAATTATTGAATATTATAGGCCCTTATCCCTTTCAATACCAGCGGTACATATATGTCCCAGTAAAAATTCTCGTCTCCTGCTTACTTTTAGTGTTCGCTTGCTTAACCCTTTCAGTACCAGCGGTACATACATGCCTCACCCTATTTGGGGGGTGAGGGGGGTTGGAGGGTCACCAAAATTTTTTTGATATCTAATGTGAACCCATAGACCAAGAATATATGCGTGGCAGTTCCGTAAATCTTCCCAATTAATTTGGTACTGAAAGGGTTATTGTGATAACATCAGAAATTTTCAATCAGAAAACATGCACGGATTACAGTTGATTTGCCGCAGATTGAATTGCAGGAAACTCTATTCAATTTCACGATAATTTTGTAATACATAATGTGCTGTAATAAAATAAGTAATATACTGGTACTGTAGCGATTGGCTTATAAAAAGATGTTTCAATATATCTGATGTTAAATATTGTTCAAAACTAAAATACATTTTTAAAATCTAATTCGATGATTCTACGACCACAATAAAATATAGTTGGTAAGGATCCTCGGACTGGCACCTATTCAAATAGTATGTAATTCATAAATCAATATCTACCCTAATTAATTAGTTAATGATTTTAGGCAAGAATCTAGATAAGCACTTTAAGTTTGGATCAAAAGCAATGCATGAGAATGAATTATCATTGTGTTTTTTCAGTTAGGTTCACATCACAAAATGCAATGATCGTCACAATTTTTGTAATAGGTGTATTGCTTCGAAAACTATCATTAAATGAATCATAGGTATTTCTATTTTCGTTGAAGCGTCTAACTGAGTGATCGTAATTTACTGCACATTCACCAAATCGTTTTATCTCTGAACTATCTCTTCATAAATAGAAATTTCCCTCTAAAATCATTGCGAGTTCAAGACCACACGTGAATGTTAAACTGTTTGAGTTACTTCATTCTTTATTTTGCACTACTAATTAAAAAACTACGTCAAGATCTGAATGTTTATGCACAAAGTACTGTTAGATTAAAATATTATTGTGCAAGATATTTTTAGAAAATGTGGCATCCAGTCTTTTTTGGTATCATCACCTTTTTAAAGTTCATGTACCCTTTTTTATGCTTAATACGTAAAGCTGTGTGTAATGTAGTGCACGTTGGAGGTCAAACCAAATGTATGCTATAGGCGTGGAGCATCGTCGAAGGGGCTGGAGTACCAAAAATCTATGAAAATTTTTTCATTAGGCTGCATTTTTGAGCAATTCAATGTTGTTTCTCTGTTCTGCGAATTTAAGGCTGTTGATAATGTAAATAATGGATATGATCTTTGAATTCCATAGGTCGTGCCTATCTTCGGATGAATGAAAACCTTGATAACTCAATTAGCTCATTGTCTCTTCGGGTTTTGGAAGTCATTTATGCAACGAAGTAGTCCATTGATAGCCCGGGACCACTGAGTATAGTAGCCTACTGATCACCTTGAAGAACTGAATGTCCGAATAGCAATCTATTAAAGAACTTGAATTGCTAAGTGTAGTAACTTATTGATCACCTTTGAAGTAGAGTGTAGTAGCAGCCTATTGATCATCTTCAACCGCTATGTGTAGTACCTTATTGATGGCCTGCAACAGCTGAGTGCAGTGGCTTTTTAATCATCTTCAATAGCTCTGTGTGTAGTAGTAGCCTCATGATCATCTTCAACAGCTGAGTGTAGAAGTGGCCAATTAATCAAATTCCCAAACTTCTGAAAACTCTCTAACATTCTCTTTCAGGTAACAGACCAAAAGCAGCCCGGATTGTACAGGAAATAGACAATTTCCTCAAAATGCTGACCTGGATTCATCTGCTATGTTTGAATATAATAACAAAAACTTTTTACACCTTTTTGACCGAAGCAATTAGGTAATGAAGTAATTCTTCAGGCGTAATGAGAAAATATATGTTTCTCTGGATCATGACGTAGACGCAAACTGCATTGTATATTTTTTCAATTTATCTTTTCCATATGAAGCTATCCTGGGACTTCGAATGAAACAAAATCACGCAATTTTTCAGTCAAACATACATATAAGTTCATTAACATAGCGTTGGTATATGACTCGTTAATTTATCATTATTCCTAGATGAATCAATGGCATGGGAACAAATCTGAAAAAAGCTTGAGCAAAAATTCAATATTGTCAAGTTATCCCATGTTTAAATCAAAATTCAGAGTAAATCAATGCTGTGTCCATACATTTCTTTCATCTTTCTTTTATTCAGGCTTGCCTCGACCTCCTTTCCTTTAATCCTGCTTTACTCTGGTGACTCTGGTCACCTTCCCTGTACTCGAAGCAGCTAAAAGCCAAACTCTGGGACGGCAATATCCGCGTGCAGCTCTTGTATCTCTAATCCCCGCGCTCCATTACTGAAGCACGCATTGCCGTGTGGACAAGGGGTAGTGACGCCACTACACAAATTTGACCAACTCACGGTCACTTTGAGCCCTCGAATATTGAGCTTATTTTAGAGGCTCTCAGCCTGTGGGCTGCTGCAGTTCCTTTCTTCACCCGAGCGCTCCGCCGCTGAAATGTTTCGACGGGAGTGCACTTCAGTTTCTATACGAATGTATTGAATTAATAATACATTTAATTATTTTAGACCCATACCCTATCAATCGATTTGAATTTCCTTTAATAACCTCCTAACTGAAAGGTATAAAACTTACCAGGAGCGTATCAGTAGATTCGAGATGAGGAATAATACTAGTGAAATACAGTATTTATCGTGCAATATAATGCCAAGAAGCAATATTAAAGGAAAGTATCTGTAGGTACAGATGTGTCATTTGCTTCAAGAAAAAACACAATTTTTTCTTTAAAAAACATTCATTTCAAGGTTCAACTCTAACAATTAGTAAGTAATTTAATAATTTACGACTACAAAAACTATTCAAAATGCTTTCCTTTTGCTCTTACTACGTTGCAAAGTCTTTTAGCAAAGTCTTTAATGATTGCACGAAATAATTCTAAGGGTATTTTCTGTAAAAATTGTTATAGATAATTAATTTTATACAATTACATTGTGTAATATTTGCGAAAAATATTAATCAGAATTGATTTGAAAACATATAACAGGAATTTTGCTCCACCCCGTATGTACCAGAATGTTAGCGAAAATATAGTTAAGTATACATTTGCATAGTACTTGTTGTAGCAGAAATAATTATCAATCCTAACTTATATCAAATTAACTAAAATGGAGTTGCTTGAAGAAGTATTATAAAGCCTCCTCAGATCGGGTGATTTCGCCATTAATATCGAGCACTTCGAATGATTTCTTTATAAATTAATATAATATTACTGAAAACTAGGGTCTGGCTTCTCATTCTGTATGTGAAATTATAAAAGCCAGTTTTGCAATTTGTGTGGTCTGTGACGGTAATCGTAGGGACAATTTAATTTCAGTCCTCGGTGTTCCGTCAGATAATTTTTTAGCATAGAAAATTAATTTATATCGATACATATGAATAATTGTCTCCCATTGGTACTGGTGTTTACATCCTGTAGTCTTTGTGAGTAGCGTCATTGTTGCAGGTGATGTAGAAATACGACTTGTCACGAATTGTTCTCCTCGAAAAAATTATGAATAAGTCGCAGTGTACACAAGTGTAGCATTCTGGGAGGTCAGCTTACATTTTCAAAACAAAACAGATTATTCACTGCAGCTGGACCATCATTTCTTACTTCATATTTAATCAGTCTTCAGTCAACGTGAAGATCCTGTCGTGAGACAAAAACTTTTTTCAATTCTGAAATTTTAAACTTGTGAGAGTAAAAATTATTGGGACAAATTTAATTTACAATTCATTAGCATCTGCATGGGAAATAATCAACAAATACGTTTTGGGACTTCTTGAAAATGGATCAGAATCATTATTAACGCAGCAGTTGTTTGGTTTGCTTCCTGTCTGCGCTCAAACTTCTGAATTCTCGAACTGAAAACATTTCAAGCGAGTGAACAACAAAGTGAAGCTTAACTTCCTTCATTAACATAGTGATAGTAGATTAATTTAATTTGGTAGAACAGTATGACTAATATTGAACAAAAATAATATGTTCCTAAAATATTAAAATTATTAAAAATTGTTTTCTTGATTTCAGAGCAGTTCTTATCGGTGGTTACAATTTTTTTGAAGATTTTAAGAATCTTCACGAAGGAAAACAATTCTTGTACTTAGGTGTAATTGCCGCGTGAGCTTTATTTTCAGAACAAAACACATGGGAGCAAAAATGTGTTCTCAAATTGTGTATAGTAGGAGCAAACATCTCTAGAAAACATATCAAACCTGGAGGAAAAATTTTCATAACTGCGATAACTTTTTTACTCGAAAGTCACTTACTGTGTTCTGTGGGGTGATAACTTAAGGCTTATGTTCTGAATGCAAGTAACATTAATAGCACAGTTGATCTCACTTGAGAACTACTTTACACAATTAATACGACCACTACATGGACAACTGACAACGTATGATCGTAATTGCTGAATTCGAAGTTACCTGAACTACAAACAATATTTTGTACGTGTAATTACATAACATTCGTAAGAAGTAGCAAAAAATGCAGCTAATATTGTATTTTCAATAAGTTTGAGGCTTTCGCTCCACGTGCATCAAAGCTTCTACGATCACGTCATGAAATTCGTTCGTGCAACCCTGAACATAAGAATGTCTATTTCCGCAACGCATGACATGAGAATTATTCTTGTATTTTCTTAGGGGGCTGTTGGGAACTACCCCGAGACGCTCTAGATTCTAGAGTTATTGTGAATGGTCAACTCACGTATTCGCCTGTTTTCGTGTTGAATTTTCGTTATTCAGCTAGTTATTTTTTTCACCATAACCTGTTATGTAGGAGTAAAAATTACGTATTGAAGGTATTAAAAACAATTAGTTTTTCTGCACTGTACTTTCCTATGTAAGAAATATTAACGTATAATGTTCTAAAATTCAGTCAAACGCGAATTATAAATGGGGGAAATCGTATATAAATTTTCATGGTTTTAATTGACCGACTTTAATAACAATTTTAATGACAAACTCTTATTGTCATTAAAAAATGCAAAATTATTACACTTAAAGCGTTGCAGAAACCGATAGAAAAATTTATCGCCAATATCAGACAAAAATTACTTCCCCATCAATGCTCGTATGTTAACTTCATTTTCTGTGCTAGACTAAAATGACGCAATTCACGAACACTGGTCGAATGAGTTTCATCATCTACAGGCCATCTCCATAATTGAATTTCCTCGTGAAATTCCAACAGGGTACATTAAACTTTAATATTTGGAATCTCCTTAGAGCTGCTACTGCAATAATTAAAAGATGACGCATCGCCAGAAAAAAAATGGAGCATAGAGCAAGCCAGATGCTGAGCGGTCTATCCCACGTGCCAGCTAGGAGACTAGTAAAATTGTCAGAAATTTTTATTTTCTTAATGAACTCCGAAAGCCCAATTTTCTCCCTAACGTTTGCAGTTTATAAGCTGTATATTAAAATAGAAACTGTAATATTTCATCGCAAAAAAAATTCTTAGCATGCAGAAACTTTATTCTCATTTTCTTCCATGACTAGCAAGTGAAGGTGCCAGAAAATATTTACTCTGGGATGATTAACAATCTTTTGCATAAAAGTTAGAATTTAAGATCAATTAAAACAACTTGAAATTTGATGCTAACGTAATTAAGAATTTTGATTCTAAACATCAACAAAATGAATCCTAACTGTTATTTTCAAGTCAAAACACCGACTGAAGCAAATAGTATACTTCGATGATTAATTTATAGACTAAATTAAAATCCTGTAATTTTTTCCCAAAACCCACAGTGTGTGTGAGAAGTTAACATGCTGGCAGCACGGGAATGATCATTGAAGTCCCAACGGATTTTCCTACAAGGCCGAGATGTAAGACAACTCATTGGAGTTGCGAAGTCAGTGTTTAGTGTTGGCTCAGTGAACCTAACATGCTTCGATCGACCGCTTCCATTATCGGGATTACTTTAAAGAATGTGTGGTCCGGTCTGTGCTGCCACCGGTGTCCTCTCAACAACAAAAGAAGGGTATTAGCAAGCGTGTTATTGCCGCCTCAGTTTCAAAGATGTTTTGCACAGCCAGTCTCTAAGGTCTGAGCTCCTATACTTTCCGAATTTTTGTATCCCCAAACTTAGTAGATTTTTTCTTCAAAAAGCTGATATATTTATAAATATTTTTCTTTGAAACATGGCTAATTCTTGTGTACTTACTTACCTCATAAAATTCTTAAAATTTCAAACTGTGTACACTGAATTTTATGCAAGAATTCTAACCTTACTCCTATTTTCTTTGGTGATATGCCAATTGAATATTTCGTGCTGAAATGAAGAAAGAAAACATCTTCAGAGATGAAGATAATGAGAAAACAAGCTATGTGACTGATTTCGACGTTTTAACTAACATTAAATAATAATGTAACAATTAATGTCTAGTTAGACATTAATTCTTGTGTAAGAAAGTAAAGAAAAGCAGACACTAGACGTCTGAGTTCATTATGTCGGTGCACGAAGTGAATAAAGAAGAGCCTTTTGTCGGGCCCTAGCAATCTCTCAGTATGAATATTCCAAACTCAATCTCAGCAGCCAAATTTTGGAGGAACGCTGGTGTGTCGGCTACTAAATTTAACATTCCGAAAAAATAGATGTTGAGTATATTGTAAAGCCAGCCACAAATTTTATGATAAAGAATCCAATATAGCGACTCAAATCAGAACAGTGAATTAAACTGACGAGCCTACATGCGATGAGCAGTTACTAGATAATACGAGGAAAATAAATAGAAGCGTTGTGTTCGGAAAACATATATGGAAGACAATTTTTGAATAGCTAACACAACACAGATGTAGCACGTCTTTGTAAATCAATTTAAATATATTAGCACTATCAGCAAGTGAAAGTTTTCCAGTACAAAATTCGAAATCAGGAGTAAATAATCCGTGGATTTCAGTTCCGGAAGATGCGTTAGTTGCCCGTAAAACTGATTGTCGAGCGTATAGAGGAATTCCTGATAGCATAGTAAACATCAAAAAATGATAAACTAGCTAAAAAATGGTTCATTATTCGGTAATATTTATTCCTGCGCATGATTAAGAAGGAAGGACATTGACGAACTATAACTAGCACTTTTTTCGACCAATGTCAGTAAATCGTGAAAGAACACATTTTTTCATCAGTTATATGAAACTTTATGTCAATAATTTCGCGTAAAAGTCTTATCCTACGGAATCTGTTATAAAAAATAAAAATTCATCAGAACGGAGCCGCTAATCAATTTATTTTCTTATGAGGTGAAAATACTGGCTAAGCATAAATAAACTCAGATGTCTCACTTAATATTCATTGGGTGTTTTCCAGTGATAATAATTATAATGTTGGTCGCTTTTGGAACTATCAAATGCGTTGATATCAATAATTTAAGGCAAAAGTGAATTAACTCTTAGCTCAGTTAAAATCAATTGCTTCGATCAAAAGTTATCAGGGAAAGAATTACTATTAAACAGCGTAAAAGTTTTTTTAATTCAAATTGACCTCTACAATTCAACAGCCCTTCGATGAAAACATCGTATAGCACATTCGTTTCGATTAAGATAAGATTCCAACTATCTATGATGAGGCCATAATGTAGATGAGAAGCGAAAAATTCTTGGCGTTGCCAATCCATATCAGTTTAAGAATATTTGCAATGAATATATTATTATTTTAAAATTTTGGAAGTCATGGATATTTATTTTTCATACAACTGATTTTGACCTCGTATTAACTGTAACACAGTGTGTTGTTATTTGTGTGAGAGAATTTATTTTTCATTAAATTGATTTTGACCTTGTATTAACTGTAACACAGTGTGTTGTTATTTGTGTGAGAGAATTTATTTTTCATTAAATTGATTTTGACCTCATATTAACTGTAACACAGTGTGTTGTTATTTGTGTGAGAGAATTTATTTTTCATTAAATTGATTTTGACCTTGTATTAACTGTAACACAGTGTGTTGTATTTCGTGCTTCAGAATTCCTTTCCAGATTATAAGTTCAAGAGATAGGCCAGATTTATGCATTGATAGAACATACTGATTGTAGAATTCTAATTTTTTAGGAGCTTCATGTTTTTTTGCTCATATCAAGATTTTTTGTGTCATATCTAATGAACTATCAGTCGGAAACTGGTCTCACTTTGACAGTATTTTTTCACGAATTTCTCACACGTCAATTTTCTCAGGAGCTTTTATAACTTACTTGATGCTAACGATGCTTCGTGAACAAAAGCACTTTGCAAATTAACTCGCTAATTCACTTGTGTACGCACCGCACTGAACTTCATTGAATTCATTTCAGTTCTCAGCGTCTGAAAAATTAAATTTCAATATCCTTTTGGGTTATCTGGCCAATTAAGCTTTGTAGCAAAAATGTATCGAAAGCACGCAACATTTGGAACGATTCTAGGTTACTGTTGTAAAATATTTGCATTGATGATGGAGATTAACTTCACTTGTAAGGATTCGCATGTTGCCATAGAGCGAGGATGAAAACAAAGATACTGAATTACAGAAGCTAATTTTTACAGACATAATATACGATAGCTAGGATTCTGCTACTGTTATTTGATTGGCTTAATAATTTAACGTTAAATTCAAGTTGAAACAGTTTATGACACTTACATTGAACAATCAAATCATCAGTGAAGGAACTCAAAGGAATCATCAGGAAAATTTACTGAAAATAATTTGCATAAAGTTTAACGAACGACGATATTTAATAGTATTTTGTATTTCAGCGAATTTAGCTATAATCACTACAGCACAGAACAATCGAGTTATTCATCAACTTATAGATTCGTGATTTGTACCATACGAAATATCTCTTTCTCTCTCTAGTAAGACTTCAGTGTTGAGCTTATTCTTTGTCCTTTTATCTCGATTTAGTTGAAAAACATTCGAATGTGAAACTTTCAAGATATTTCAAATAAGCAGCTCTCGTGATGACGGAATGTAAAAAAAGTTAATACATTCACAAAGCTATTGAGCTTCCTCAGATCATTTATGATAAGCCCAAAGAACTTTATTTCTTGCGGTTTCCTTCAGAAGGCTCAGTGCATCCTATACCATGCTTATACTAAAGCTAAATCTCTTCCATTTTCTCCGTAGATAAGAAGTTGGTCTTGCGAAGTTTGATCACAAAGAAGTTTGTTAGAGGGTAGGGTGAACAAAAAACTTAGCATGTTTTTTAAATTTTTGAATAAAGGAAGTCGTAGGCTAATCTGAGTGGTGCCATGAGAATCTGTTTTAGGTAATATTCTAGAAGAGAAAACATGTAGCACAATAGATACCAGACACAAAAATGCAATGTAAACAGACACTTGTCTTGATCAGTCAACAGTTTCAAGAGAGTTTTAATGAGGACCTACGCTGCTTGAAAATAACAAATTATCGCATTTTATCTTGTCACACGGAGATGAACAGCAAATATCCACAAAATTTAAGCAACTGAAAATATTCACAATACCTTGAGGAGGTGAAGTTCTCTTTTTTTATGAAAAACATTTTGGAACTCAAGCGAAGAATAGCATAAGCCATCTCATCTTATCCCAACATGATACGTCTCTTCACTTCAATCTTACGACATGACATGCTGCTCCATTCGTTCGATGTATGTAAAAGAGGAAAGCAATGTAGTGCAGTTGAACTCACGAACTGGAGCAAGTAGAAGGCGTCACGTTCTCTTGCGTGCTGGTGATCATAGCTCCCCTCACCAACCATTATTCTTAGGTAACGCTGGACCGGCTAACGAACGTCACAACTCAGGTTTGTTCTCCTCGACGTTGACCAACGCTCTGCTAGATAAGACTGTAAGCCACGCTACCGTCAGACGGATCGTCTAACACGAGACAATCACCGTCTTTGGCTTCCCATAAAGATAACAGAGTTTATCGCTCAAAGACTGCACAAAACAGGAACCTGAACATGAAGGGGAACAGCAAAAACTAGATTTGAGGTTTCTCCACCATTTGAACTGGATGATACAAATGTACTCGCAATGACGAATGAAAAGTGTGCTTGTGTGAAAAAGACATAGGAAAATTTGCAACACATGTTTCACAAAGTTTTGAATCTCTTCTATTTCAAGATATTTGCCGTCAGTGCTCATTAGCTGATTCATAGTACTGCTGCAGCAAAAAATTTGCAAGCTTGGAAACAATTGGTCAAGTAAATACGCGAATGGCCGAGTAAATTGTATAAATCAAATATAGATCAGATCTGTTCTATCGCACTCAGCGATCAAAAAATGGTGATCAGTGATCACTATCTACTCGGTGATCTCAGTGAAAATTATGAAAGCATAAAAATAAACATTGATCTCTCTCAAAATATTTTTTTTCATTTTGACTTGTACATTTTGTTCTAAAATGTTTTGAAAGACTCGTAGATTTAATGTCTAAATTGTCTCATCAAGTACAACTATTTGACATCATGAGCTTTTGCAATTATTATATAGTCCCAATTCAGCATTCTGTCTCTTTGTCTTCTGGGATTGTTTGTCTTCACAAATGAACATATTTATATGCGAACCCTGTTTCTGTTGACTTTTCGACAATAATTTCAAATAATGTACTGAAATGAGCTTATGGGCGCCAGTTTGTAATACATTTGTATACCCTTTGATGTTCATAACAAAATTTGTTTCTAAATCTACCCCACGTTTGATCTAATTCGGTTCTTTTTGGGAAACATAACTTTATACAGCCTACGTAGCGGTATAATTATCCAAGTTAATGACTTGAAAATATTATATCCTCTAGGGTTCAAAAGGAATTCTTCATAAATTGGCAGTGTATGTTGGTTAATGAGTATATTCAGAGAAAATGGGGGAAAATACACCCATTAATAGGAAAATATATGAAAAGGTGTATGGACCCATCAGTATGTGTGTTATGTCTATATGATTATTAAGCCTTTCGTTTGCTAATTTCAAAGAATTTTCTAAGGTATTTCAAGCTCAAAAGAAATAACTCTAATATATTCTACCTCAGGTATTATGATAGTTCTTAACCTAAGAAGCAAATGAGTAAAAAATTTTAAAAAATCTATTACAAAAAATACTACATTTTCATTAACGTGCACATATTGATACAAGATGTTTTTCATCGCTTATCTTCCATGGTAGTAACTTCTGGAAATATATAAACTTGGAGAACTTGTTTTAAATCTCGAGTTGTTTTAAATCATCACCAGCTTGGTCGACTGGTGAGCGAATCTGCTTGCGAGCGGGAAGACCCGGGTTCGAATCCCGCTGCCGACATGGTTGACGCGGCTAGAAATACGGCATGGGACTTGGGTAAACAACCGAATAATTATCGAAGTAATTATCTGACCCAAGAATGGGCCAGATGGTTCGTTCCTATAGCCTCATTCTATTCTATTCTATTCTACTCTACAGTAGCAAGCGCGAAAACATCGTAAATAAGGATCACGCGTACATTCTTACAGTTCTTACCTAAATCTAAGGGGCAGTTAACTATAGATAGAAAGGTGAAATAAGAGGAATTAGATCCCAGGGTCCCATTGCATAGCACCAGAATGCACGAACAACACCAAAACGAGTGCGGGTGTCAGCGCTGTCAGCCGTGAACTTTCCAAGACTGGAAACTTCTGGCTACTGCAGCCCTCCCCTTGAGTTTGTTGTTACCTAAAATGTGGCGAAATTTTCATTTTTAGAATATCATTAAATCTATTAAACTGAAATTGAAAACTATAACTCTCAATGTGAGCAGGAAAAGTGTTCAAACGTACTTTTATAATCGTTGGACAAAATGGCTTGTTCCTGCAAGATGAAACACTATCTGGGTGTTGCTGAAACTTGTCATTTTAAGGAAGATTTGCAAGCAAGTTAATGGTTGAAGCTTTATAATTGTATTACACATTTGGATAGCTCTCTAAAATTAACCTATTCTACAAGATAACTGTAAGTGAGATTTTCCTTTTCCAAAGATTTGAAAATAATCAACAAGATATTGAAACTTTTTACTATCCAAACGAGGAAATTATTCGGGTCATGCTCTACAATTCAGCAACGGCCATGTCAAAACATGCAGCTGAAATTGGCCTTTGTTATCACAGCATGCAGGAAATCCTCCGAATTGAGTAGCGGTGCGCAAACGGCAGCAAATATCTGTGCGTCAGAGGCGTTTTGAAGTCGAGGCTCCAGGTTTGCCTTAATTACGTCCATGATTGACCGAGTGCGTCCAAAATCGCAGCAAACAGTCCATTATTTTCAAGTGGAGTTACCGCCTGGAAAAAGTGCTCAATGATTTCATTTGCTCTATTGAGTGGATATGCATTGGAGTAAATAATTCAACACTGTTCAATGTTAGTTTTAGAATTCCGTAGTGAATGCACTGTCGGAAAGACTCAGTTAGAAATCAATTGATATCTCTAAAACACAAACCTGTTTGCTACAACAGAGTCTCGAGAATTTTACGTGCAGCCTGCAAACGCCAGCCTTTAATTTCGTCGTCAGAGCTAACAAGCAAACAAGCCTCGCTTCTCGAAGGGACGTTTTGATCTCGTCTGTCAATGATGAGAAGAGCTCTCGATTAGGGCATATTCGTTCCTTTGTTGTCAGAGGATCACTAATTGTGTTCAAGTCCTTTTGACTGTGCTACAGCAAAGACTGTTGGTCTCTCAAGCCGTTGCTCTTATGTTAAAGATTCTTCATTAACGAAGGAACCAAAAATAAGATAAAGATCGTTACTTCTGCATGTGATAGTTGAGCTATTCATCGAAATATTGTTTAGAACACAGTTTTGCTGCTTTATCTTAAATGACTAGCTATACTGCATGGTCCTTCCGATGGCATAATACAATTTTACTTTCGCCCGTTCCCTTGTTTCTATCCAGTTGATTGAAAAAAATTATCATTAGTGCGCACCAACTACTTTCCCTCAACATCACAAGTTCCCCACAGTAGATATCTCAAAACAATTATAACAATTTTCAACCTCTGAAAACCCAGAATTGAATCAAAATACGAATTTGTTGTTGCTCATAAAGCAGTATCGACGAGAGGTATGATTAAATCCCTTCTAAAATCATTATTTGCATGAAAATTTACTCTAATATGCTTGCAAAAGGAGCTATTATTCTTCTTGGTCTTGCTCATCTTTGTTACTAACGGAAAAATTTAAATAGAAAACAGTGCTTGCCATCTTGAATAAACATTCTGTATTAAGTTTTCTTCACAGAATATCAAGTAATAATTTTAAAATAGGTTATCTTTAGAGCTTGAAGGTGTAATAACTATGAAAGTAAGCCTATGATGAAAATTTATTCGAGGCCTTGTCACATTTTTTGAGTTCGGTGAGCTTAACTGTACAAAAGCACTGTTGATAATTTTATCGCTACAAAATGTACTTTAATACCGTTATCCTACTCGTTAATACCAATCGTTGAAAACTTTCATTAAAATGGTAATTCGGAATTATGTTCCAGGGCTCACACTGATTGATGAATAAGTATGATTCCTTATTTTCATAGAAATTTTCTATTCTTCGATCCAGATTCAAGATGCTCCATTTTTCATTAGAGCATAAATGAATGCAAATTGAATCCTTATGTCTGAATAATCAGTCTTTCGGTACTCGAAAACGACCAAGTAAATTTTAATATGAACTTTTCAGGGCGCTTCTGCTGTTCATTTATGAGACGCAAAGAGCAGCTGCTTTTTTCAAAGAGTATTTTCAATCGTGCTCCAAATGGAACGCAAGTGGAAAAAGGAGCCAAAAAAAAGTCAGTGGAAGGATTAAAATGGCGAGATACTGCATATTCATGTGGGCTGCAGCTCATGTTGGGCGAAGCGCTGCTGTGTCATTAAATTTTCGTAAGCTTGGGAGAATACTGCATGTTTTCAGAGCGTAGCGCAATGAGAAATTTAACGCCTTACGTAAAATATAACATACAACTTCGACGTTGAGTACCTACTTCTACCACGCAAGCAGTTTTTTGCACAAAACAAAGTACGCCAATACACAGTAGTTGTGTGTACTATTTGGAATGAAAACCATAAGTAACAGAGCAATCGTGCACGAAGAATTTCACCCTGATTTCATTTCTTAATTATTTTTATTGTGATTTCACACTGCTGTTTACTTCCAACAGAATGACTCGTGTGTATATAATTGATTTAAGTTTTTCTTAATGTTCGTCGGCCGTGCATGTATTAAATTATTGTGATTTAGCTGTCGAAGATTTTTTATTTTAACTTAACTGTGATAATCTTCATTACTTAAGCTAAATAATATAATCGCATCCACGCTTTGAGAATACTGTAAGTATGAACCTCTGGCAATAAATAAACCGTGAATGTCGTTTCTATACTGTAAGCTGAAAGTGAACATCACCTGCATGCTATGAGCAAACAGTGTAAATCATTGCTATGCTCTGAGCCTTCCTTGAGCATTATCTAGAGGAGCTGAGATGAGGAGGAATATCGGTCACAGATTAAACAACTGAATATCAGATGCTGATGCTGAATAATTAGGGCGTGGTGCTCTTCATTTCACAGTTCAGTTCTTCGCTGGGTATCAACTCACTAGCGAGGGTCGTAATTACTGCCTCTATTTCCTTTGATATTGCGTTGATGAATTTGTGATCATTCTGAGACAGTAATGCTGGCTGTTGTGATGAGTTATTGTTCCGCACTCGACAGTCAATATCGCTGTCGCACGCCGACTGATGCTCAGTACTGCAAGGAATAGAGAACGTACAAGCAGGTGTGAACTGAAGAGTTCTCATGAACGTTGCAGATTGTGGGCTTCAGACAAGAGCACGACAACTTTCCCTCCATGTTTGTTTATTCGTAGAGTCGGATGTAGAGAAAGAAGCACAGGGTCTCTCAGGATCTCTTTTTAAGAAATCTCAAAAGGAAAAACTGTTGTTCATTCTATGATCCTAAGTAGTGGATTCATTTTTTTAGAAAATAAAAATCAAAGAAAAAAATTGCGGTAACTGTGCTTCTACACATACGGAAATTTATAGTTTTGAATAAACTCTGATGAACCGTGCTTATGAATATCAAGTTTCGTATATAGACTCTCAATCAAAATCAGGGCTGGCATTGTTTCAGCTTTCAAGGTTACCCTCAAAATGAGAAGCCTATGTCAGTCTCTAAGTATTCCATATATTAGGAGTAGATATTATTTCACCTTTAAACTTTCACTTTTTTATATACAAATTAACACTTTCGGTATCGTAAAACTTACTTTCACAATGCTGACTAAAGTCAATAAATAGGTACATTTTATCGCAACATTTCATAGAAGATAAATATAATTGAAAGGGGAATAAATAAAAACAGAGAGTTTCACAACAGTACTATGAATTCAAGTCTTCAAACAAAATCTGCATCAAGCGAAACAAATTCCTAGAACAAATATCTGTGATAATACAAAAAAATTTGAAGAATGTTCGTGGCATTCAGTGGATGTAGACGCAATTGGGGAACCGGCCACAAAATATGAGAGCACTAAATATAAGTTCATGGCATTAGAGAACTAAGAGACAGTGAAGAATTTTTTGAGGAAAATCTAAAATCACATATTAGACACCCTGCAAATAGTATTTTGAGTTCAAGCTATGGAACTCCCTAGCTTTACTTTAAAAACTCTTTACTGTCTCTAGTTTCTTAAATGGCACAAACTTCTTGCCAGTGGAAATCTTCAGTAGGACTGAAGCTGTTTGGTTAAATATCTTTACAATCATTTTAAATGTCAGAATATTTGGCAGCTGACGTGTGTAATTGAAGAAGAATTTTATCCTGAATACCCTTTGGACAGACTTGATGCTCTGGAGCCGCCTGAATGTGCTGATGAAGAACCATGACTGTTGCTGAGTGAATGGAGAAATTTATTTTAAATGACGACTGGGGTTACTTACTAAGGTCATATTTTAGAATGCCACTTCCGAGATGAAATAGCGTGGAATGTGAAAATTCATACCACTTTGTACAAATGTCCGACCTTTGTGGCAGCATAGACGCTCCGGTTTCACCAAA
Organism: Trinorchestia longiramus; assembly: GCA_006783055.1. NCBI lineage: Eukaryota > Metazoa > Arthropoda > Malacostraca > Amphipoda > Talitridae > Trinorchestia > Trinorchestia longiramus. The sequence goes on from VCRD01000475.1 coordinate 182,589, forward strand.
ATGTAGTGATTACACGTTTTTCAATAATTATTGTTTTTATATCACTATCTGTAGATCATACTTTAGAGTGATAAACACATACTCTATTGTGCTCTTCTAGCTTGGTCGGTTCTACCTTATTTTCTCTGTCTGTACGACCTGTCCGAAAAAAATTATTAGTTTGTACAGTGCGCGCTAGAAATATTGTAGAGAAGTTGGAATTCGCATTCAAAGTTTGGGTGGGGCGCAATGGGGAAGCTGAAGCAGCGCGTTGCAAGTGTCGTGTTTGCTCTTTGAAGTTAGATTGAGAAGTCGGTGAGCAAACAGCTCTCACAATCGCCTAGTGGCAAGCTGCCTCCCAACATGTTCGATAATCAGGCTGTTACTGAATGTTGCTAGTAACCTCAGTTCACATTTTTATGAGTAGCTTCAGTTAGGATCACCTAAGCCAAGTTAATCCTATGGGAACTTATGAGTGAATGATGAAATCAATGAGTGCAAGTCTATCTCCTTTTGCATAATTACCTTTATTTTTATTCCAGTAGCTTACAATGACAAGTTTTATTCAGTCAAACCATTCGTGTTACTATGAAATGCATTATTATCTCAGTTGATGAACATAAATATCTTTCGATTTCTAATTATTCACAATCGCTATGTTAGCTAAAAATAAACTGTTTCATAATAAATAAAAGGTCTCTTGAAACCAAAAGTAACTTAACTGACGACATCTTTCATTGTGTTCTTTCTGGAAAGTCCAATTTTTTTGTGATGTATGTACAAAGGCTTTTGATATAATTTTTTGCAGTTCCCACCTACCATACGAGGGTCAACATATCTTAGCCAAAAATAAATGTAATTCAAATGTTCAAAATTTAGTGATAAATCCTGCTCCTGTACAACTTATTCTCTATGTAGTCTTTCTCAACCTCACCACAGGGGCCGCCTACGGAAGACGACGATCGTAGAGTTGGCTGAACACTAATAATGGCAGGAGAACAATTGAACATCGCCTTCATACGATGCATTAGCTTGGTTTCTGTGCTGCATGAGGTACGGTTAGACTCGTTCTCTACCACGACATGCACGTAAGAACCAATTGGGTTATAATTTGTAGAGTTATGAGCTCTGATAGTTGGGCTTGTGAAGTTGTGAACGTTTTCCAGCACCGACGTCTGATCCATTCTTGATGAGTAGCGCTGAAAAGAATCTTGCTGAAGCAAACACGAGTTTCACCTGGTCACCATTTTCTCATATCGCTTCGAAACAGTAGCCAGCTGTTACAATGACTCGTGCCCATCATAGCTAGGGCCTTCAAACCTTATCTGGTAATTACTAGATGCACTAGAGCTTATAAATCCAGTCAAAACGACCGTTAAACGAATTCCCGTTAGTGGCAGTATCAAAATCACGTTCGCAGTTCTTCATTTCGTAACTCAGTTTTTCCAGAGTTTATTGAAAATTAAACCAAACTCACACTAGCTGAATTACGAGCATTATAATTTTAATGCATGGTTTTTTCAACTATTCCGGCAGCTATCACTCCCCTTTGCCAAATAGCATTCTTATCATGTCAGAGAAAGTGAAAAGTTAGCTTCAACATTACCCGATATGAAAAACAATGTATAAAATTCATTCTGAACACTGTACATTTTGCCTGTCAGCGTATTAGCTTTCAGCTCGCTCGGAGATTAGTTTTTTTGTTAAAGGTTTAGGTCTGCAGATCTCTTTTAATTCATTATTATTCAGGGACGTTTGGGATTCAGGAAATTTCGTTCCTTACTTTTGATACAACTATCAAAATAAGAAAAGTTTTAAGCAGGGATCAGACTCGAAGGTTTTGGTTTGTTTGTAGACGGCATAGCTATTATTGTGATAATCCCTATAGAGAAGAGAACTGAAGAGGTTTTTTTAGCCCGTATAGGAAAAACATTATATAGACGAAAAGAAATTTAACTACAGGATAGGTTCTTTCCCTATTCAATGTTCATGCACACATAATTTTTCAAACAGCTTGTGACGCTCATTAGTACTCCTCACATCAAACGAAAATTTTTGAGTCATATACTAACGCTGCACACTCATTCTGTTACTGACTCTACTTCTGGAAATTGGTCACCAAAAATTAAATGTTTTTCACCGTACAAACAATTAACTTAGAACAGATCACTGCACACAGTAGAACCAGCTTGCCTTCCGCTCACGCTAGGCTTGGAAAGCCGCCGCGAGCCGTAAATGAGCAAAAACATGAGCATGACGTCGCGGATCACTTAGCGATCAGAAAGTATGTAATTGGTTCGTTAGGATAAAACCACACACAGCGAGAGAGTTAGAGCCACTTTTCAATGATGATCTCTTCGATTTACATTGATATGGCATTCATAAGCTTTCTGATGAGTAGTGGTCGCTAGAATGAACTTAATGTTGCTGCATAGATCAACTCTCAATTCACATGAAAACTACTATATAATCATAAAAAAAACGACATGATCATAAAATTCAAATTCAGCCGGTTATATGAGCAGCTAAGAGATGTTTAAACGTTTGACGAGTTGCAAAAATACATTAATCTTTTCTCAAGGATATAGCTATCTTCTTAGTACAATTCTAGCTTCACAAGACACCGTCTGTCTTCTCGCACAGCACGTTCGACATGACGTAAAAGCTCTTTGAGGCTTCATAGCCTCCGGTTGTACAACTTAGCAATTAATAAAGAGAAAATATGACGGCTTTGAACGACTGATCAAGATAGGAAGCTCAAAAATATCAAACACTTATGTAAATCAGTAACATTTGTTGTCTTTCTTTCCTTTTTCTGTCGTCCTTCGATATCAGGATTTCTCTTTCTCTCAATTTTTTCTCCACCATTGCGAGTTTACAGGGGTCACGCACGGCAGTAACCAAAAAAGGTTCTTGAAATTAATCATTGAACTTCACGCGCAGGTGTTTTGAGCTTTCTGCCCTCTTAACCTGATTTTAGGGAGCATAATATGCAAACATTCAGGCTTGACACTTAAATATTCAAATGCTATTTTTCATCAAGTTGATTGTCTAAGCACGAGTACAAGAAAACAAAACAGATCTACACTCCATCTTACCCTTATAAATCTCTACTTCTCCTCCCTCAAAAATAGAATGCAAATCAAACGTTGATTTTTTATGCCAGTATAGCATGTAAAAATCATCCAGTGTTGGGAAAGCAACAAGAACGGTTAATGATTTCCTCATTTTTTCTCGTCACTTCGAACAAAAATTAACGATAATCGCACGACTCAGTTATTATCAATTTGTCCGGGTATTTACGTCTACTGACGGCCATAGACGACAGACAACAATTCCTTATAGACCAATCGTTCACTGAAATCAATGAGGGTTAACAACCTGATGAACCAGGAAAAGAAAACGGAGACTGCACGACCGGGAGCAGCGCTCACCTCAGCAACGGAAGAGGCTACAACAAAGCTCCTTTCACTGCCACTGCTGTACAGATGAACTCAGTGATGCCACTTAGACACCCTCTCAACCTCCAAGACAATAATTATTCATCACTATCAGCTAAAAATCATTAAACCATTTTTACAGACATGTTGCTCACATCGTAACCATATACGAGCATGTATGTACACGTGAAAGAAACCAGAATCTATGTACCTCGAAAAACATATATGAATCAACCTCAAAAAGTTCACGACCAGCTGTCTTCTTCTTCTGACGATGGTGGCAGCGAAGGATTTGTGCTCGATCACGGTGAAGAAAACGAACTGAAAATACCGTAAGGTGAACCTGAGCCGCTAGGATCTTCCGGAGGCAAACGGGAGTTCACTTTTCTATAATACTTTCCAACGCAGACGACATTCAGACTTGGTAACCCGTTTCGACACGATGATTGTCTTAATAAAAACTTCTAATGCAGACAACATTGAGACTTTGTGATTCGTTTCGACATGATCTTTGACTTAATTAGAGCTTCTGGCGCAGATAACATCGAGATCTTGTGACTTGTTTCAATACTATGCTTGACTTAATAGAAGCTTCTGACGCACACAACATTGCGATTTTGTGACTTGTTTCAATACGATGCTTGTTTAAATGAAAACTAGTGAAACCACCAAGTGCATGGTAAGGTGTGCTCAACTTGACCAAAAATAGATTGGAAGACATGTCACTAATTAGTTAATTCATTCACTAACTTTGATTATATTATAAAATGAAAAGAGTAGTTTGAATCTTCGCTCTGGCATGTTATGTAACTTACAGTGTGATATTTTCAACGAAAGCCTTACACATATAGTTGGTGACTCGTAACTTGGTCAAATTATTTTGGAAATTTAATCCTGCACCTACACACAAAATTACTCAACTGTTGCATGGGCGCCACCAACACTGAATTGCATAAAACTGTGGAAATTTAAACTAATCCTAATACTTGCATTTCTATACTAAAAATGTATTACTTTACTTGTTTTATAAATTATAGTTGATGTATAAAATAAAATGCTAATGTTATATTAAAGATATATAACATATGTATATTCCTATAGTTTGTTTACATATGCTCAGAAATTTGTAAAATTTTTTACGCGTATAAGTTGTCATTAACCATGCGAAATTTGAAGGATTTCAGTTTATGTGCTGAAAAATATATTCAAATAATTATGATACACAACAGCAGAACGCATTTGATCTATATGAACACTACAAAATTACGTAATCTGCATGAATTTCCAACCATCGTACGATACATTTTTTCAATAACTGTTATAGTAAAAATGCATATGCTTAAATTTATACGACTTTTTCATTCCTGGTCCTTTATTAGGTCATTCTGATACTGAATACTCAACTTATGAGGATATTTAAATCTTGCTCGAAAGGTTGATTTTTTGAACCAATAAACTCATTTGCAGGTAAAACTTAAAAATCTAATGTGTTGTCCATAAAATGAATTTTAATGATTTTTTTGAGCTCCGCTGAATGTATTCTGTTAAGAGATGTCAAAATAAACAGAAGAATTTTAGTGAAAGAATGTGTTGTAACGGTATACATAATCGCACCATAAAAAAGTTTCATGTTTAATTAAAAATTTCAATTACTCATGTGTCATTGGATGAATATTTATTGTTTTTGTTTTATATAAAGGTGAAACCGTGTAAAAAACTGCACAAATTTACAATATGCAACTGTCTAATTTCTCAATTCTTTTAAAAAATAATCCCAATTAGAGTGTTATGATAAACAGAAATGTATTCATTAAAAAAAAGTTATTCTTGCAATTCTAAGTAGATAAATTGTATCAAGCTATCAACCCTAGAATAGAACATCAAATACAGAAAAAACTAAGTAACAATGCAGCCTTCATTATTTTGAAAAAAAATAATCCCAATTAGTGTTATGACAAACAGAAATTTATTCCCTAAAAATTAATATTATTCTTGGAGTTCTAGGTAGGTGAATTGTATAACGCTATCAATCCTGGAATAGAACATAAACTGCAGAAGAAACAAAGTAACATAAGAACCTTCATTATTTCGGAAAAATAATCCCTATTAGAGTGTTATGATAAAGAAAAATTCATTCCCTAAAAAATATTACAATTCTCGCAGTTGAAAGTAGATGAATTGTATTAAGCTATCAACCCTGGAATAGAACATAAACTATAGAAAAAATAAAAGTAACATAAGAGCCTTCATTATTTCACAGAATAATGTGGTATGCAAGCACAACCACTGCCCTTCAGAATCTCCGGACGAACATCATCTAAACTTGCTGGCCAAAGCCGGGCTGTAATATTGTTCTCGGAATAAGCGTGTATTCAATCAGTCAAAGTTTAGACCAAAGTTTGGAGCAGAATTAATTTCGTATACCTTTAAGGAATCAACTTCCTCCTATTGATATTCTCTCTCCGAGGACCTTTGCTTCATTTTCAGATCAGTTAGGGAATTGGATTCACAGAGACGTGTTTTTTTTCATTTTTTGAGCGTCCATTAGGACATATGTCATCCGTAAATACAAAACTGACGTCAAATAGAGCTTGTTTAGTAAAAACCTACTTGTGTATGTTCAAGAAGCTAAAACTCCAACTTAATGTGAGTTATGTACATGATAATTGCTCAATGTAAGATATAAATGTTTTGAAACGCTTGGCCTAATAGACCATATTTTCCTGTTGCATATGTTTCTGTATACTGCATATTTTTTCATCTTTTCCTCTTCTGACACGGGAACGACAAGACTTTCTATTTGCATTTTTACAATTCTCTTTATTTCTTGTGCCCATATTGTTTTTACTGCTAGACAGTAGCTAGAGAAATATTTTTTGTATCCTACGAAACTGCCTTTATTATTTACTCCCTTTGCAACACTGGGTTTAAAAATGTATACTCAACAAAAGTACTTGCAAGATACGTGCCTGCACTAGAAAATATTTTGATTGATTCGTGGATTTCATCTCTGCCACATAAAGATGAGACCACAAGCGACGTAAAATAAAACTACCCGAAAATAATTTCACGTTCGTTCGGTTTCTCAGCGGAAGATGGGAAGAAATTTCCCACAGTTTCTTTCATCCTAAAAAGTGAAAGCTCGACAGTTAATCTGATGGCTGGTTCATCTCTCGCCCCAATCCGGAGAACAAGAACACCCAACTTTTACTCCCATACTCGCAGTTTGGTCACCAGCACGTACACTTTTGTTGGTCCTTAAATGAAGGCCCATAAAACGCAATTACGACACGAGACACGATGAGATGACGCAAGACAGAGTAACGACTGATTACGTCATGTCCAGTTGTTTGGCTTTGGACGCGCAGTCCGGCTTAAGTGGATACTATGCGTTTGCTCCTGGACTGAGAGTTTTCATACAGTCTCAAAGAAAAACAGAATACCAAATAAAGGAGGCCAAAAACTGATCCATGATGAGTCGATTTCTCTGTTTAATTCACTAAACATTCCTTTTCATTTCATATAAACTGCACTGTGTTGAGAAATTCTTCCAAAATAAAGTACGTGAAAGTTTAACCTCTATCGGAATTTAAAACAAAGAATTTTGTGCGCATTCAGAAAATTTCCAATCGTATGACTGGCATAAAAAAGAACATGACATGAAATTTCATGTTTTACAAGTATTGGTAATTTATGAGTGTAATTTATCGTATCATATCTTTAAATTCAACCATAGTAAACTTATTATTAGAAAATATGTCATTTCACCGGAAGTAAGAGTGTTTGAGACCTTTAATTGATATCCTACAGTATCAACCTCCGATTTCTGGATGTATAAGCTTTCACAAATATTCCTTCAATATTGAATACCTTCCGCCTTCCTTGAATAATCCTGTAACTTTAATTTCGTCCACAGTATAACTTAAACTTCTTCAGATTGAGATCAGAAGACTGACAAGCAATTCCAAAATAGCAATAACTTCATTGCCAACAAACCAGTTTCTGTCTAAAATTAGCAATGTGTCCTGCATGATTGTGTCGTTGAAAGCAAAACCGGTTTCAAGTTTCAACGATCTATTACTAAAGAGAAAATTTTTAGTTAAAATTTCTATTCCCATGAAACGTCAATCCTTCTTTCAAGTAATTAATTTATCTGATATCATTGGAACACCCCATACCACATGTATTACTCAGACTTCTAAACTTTATGGCGAGGATGATATTCTTCAGCTGACTGGGAGTTCTTTTTTCCTCGCAACATGAGTTACCTTATTCCTTCGAAACAGATCGATTTTGATTTCATCTGACCATATTACCTGCATCTAAAATTCAAGACTCTTTTCCTAGCTTCCTAAAATTTACATTCTTGTTCATTCTTTGCCAATTCACGTGTGTTTAATTCAGGGGAATATTGCTTGTTGATCTTGAGTGTGAGATTACGCGATAATTGGATCCATGGTTGCTGTAATTCTCTAATTTTGTAATATAGTATAAAGATCAGGGATTTTTGTGACTGGCTAGAAGCAACAACCCACATCAACTTGGGGGGAAATCACGAAAATGTTTTCATTGTGTAATCACTAATGTTGTGATAAATACTCCTGCCTAAAGTCTTGTACGACTTCGCATATCATTTTTTTTGTAATGACGTTTTCAATCATCTCTATGTATACAGTGATGGGCACCGCTATTCAAAAAACCAGCATCGTTGGCGGCTATTGTTATTTGTACGTAAAATGAATGATTGCAACTGCTATGAAATTTAAATAATGGCACGCTACCGCTATTTCTTGCACAAAGTGATTCTTCTAAGGTCATGGTAAATGCAGTCTTGATACTTACGTGGATTAAATTCATTGAGTTAATGAATAATCTTATGTGCATCATGTGTATATCAATTGATCATTAATCTATTGATACACATTACAATAAAATAACAATTACAATTTTATGATATGATAAAAATGATAAAATACGATTTTAAATTCAGAAATCTCAACTGGCTTTTAAAAACAACCATATTAAAAAATGATTATTACTTAGTCTCTCAATCCTTCTAAACAACTTTTTCTGTCAGAAATGTTTTTTAAAGGCTAGTGTTTGAAGGGACAAAAGTGTTGTTCTTAACGAAACAATCAATGATCGTGTCATTCGTCGGAAACACACTTGGATTCACAGATTTCATGGGTCTTCATTCATGGCACTGAGTAACTAATTTTGCCCTATTGTTGTCTTTGTTTTGTGGTTTCTTTAAAGTTTTAGAAGCGAGGAACTTGAAAAATCCTTCTTTCTCTCATGACGTGGTCCTCGCGCTACTGCCACACAGTTATTCTTCCAGCGAAGCTGCTCTCATTATCGAAATCTAGAAGCTTCACCATCGTGTGTGTGAAGTGATTGATCCTGTGTTCTTCTTCCAGCTATCACAGTTTAAACTGAGAATAAAAAACGCAAAATGAAGTCTGCATCAGTGGAGACAGTAGTAAAACGAGGCGTTATTGAATCACAATTTGGAGTTGTGCTGAGTTAACATGCAGAAAAATTACTTCAAGGGGATAACCTTCTGACGCTCACTACTATAGATAGAAAAGAAATGTCCATGAATGCTTTCTCTCCTTCTTGCAAAATATCTAAAGATTGAGACACAGACATCATGGCCAGTACACATCATATGCATAAAAAAATATCCGTCAAGCTGAAAGGAACAACCATGATGGCATTGCACATGCGCTGCAGGGTAGGTTCTTGCTTATTTATGATGAAATTGAGAAACTCTACAGCATCATTAATTGAGTTCCAACGCACTACGCTAAAAACAATAAGCAGTTGTTGAATAATATTATTTTGAAAGACTCGATTCCATATGCCATTTTGTCCAGAATTTACCACACACATATCAAGAATTTTTTTTTAAGGTTGAAAATTCCGAATGTTTTCTCTGCATCTGCAGTTGTAATCAAGTTGAACGTTTATGCTGCACATAGAGGAGGGCAAAGAAAAATAAAGCACTCGTTTTATTCGTGGAAGGCAGTCAAAGTTTCAGTAATTTTCCTTCCTTCAATATCACCATTGCCTTCATCGTCAGTTCATTTTCTCTGAGTGCAAAATCAAAAGAATTCCAAACAACCTACACAAAAAATGTGAGTAATGTTATCCTAAAACTACCATGAAACTAAACAAATAGTAGAATAGAAATCCATATTATGAGAGCAGCTATCCCGAAATTTATCCAAAACACTGCTAATAATATAAACTAAGTTACATTACCGGAACAGAGAACTACCACTATTTATATAACTAACCACCAACTACTAATTATTTTATGGTATGACGGAGAGAAGTAGTAATTGTAGCATTTGAGGTAGTTGCTAATTTACTCATTTGATCCAGTTGATTGAATCCAGTTGCTAATGTTTGGTCGCAACTGGAAATTTATTATTAGGTAATACTCGTACTCGAATGATGAAACTTCATAGAGATTTCCCAATATTAATCTTCATGTAATTGTTATCCTTAAACCAGAGCGCTGCATGCGTGCGGATATGATATCGTCATGAACATTATGATTAAGGTGGCAATTTTCTAATTGCTATAGGAAAGAACATTCTCTTGAACTTTGTCGACACGTATTTCTCACCTAATTTAAGCATATTTAATTGAGAGTTTATGTGTGACAACTTGTGTAGAACATACAAAATATGCGCAGAAGCGTTGTTTTGCCGTATTTCATTATAATGAAATAATGCCTATTTATAAATGCACTTTGTACGTAAAATTCATGGCACATTCGTTAATGCAGTATAAAAAAATAACTGAAGGAAATGCAAATTCAGTATTATTCCTGACGAAACAAGATAGTACATGCTAACCAAATTAAGTTATTTCAACCATTGAAAACACGCAATTTATACCATAAATTTCATTTTCAACAGGACCCCAAAAAAGGACAAATTATAGTTTTGTTTGGTATTGTACAGGATGGACGACTGAGTAGAATACGTGGTTATCACCAGCTTGGTCGACTGGTGAGCGAATCTGCTTGCGAGCGGGAAGACCCGGGTTCGAATCCTGCTGCCGACATGGTTGACACGGCTGGAAATACGGCATGGGACTTGGGTAAACAACCGAATAATTATCGAAGTAATTATCCGACCCAAGAATGGGTCCGAAGGTTCGTTCCTATAGCCTCATTCTATTCTATTCTAGTCACAACTGTAGAGTCACTTGCTTCAATTGCAAGTTTTGTGTTACGCTAGTGATATATATGTATATATATATATATATATATATATATATATATATATATATATATATATATATATATATATATATATATATATATATTATAGTTGTCCGTAGCCAGTCACATCCAAGTAGCACACCTACCATAAAAACATACACTGTGTAGTAAAACTTTTCAGCATATTCAACGCTAGCAAAGGAGCTGGGTAAGAGCGAAAGGGTTACACCTGCCACGAGTTGTTTTATTAGAGTTTAAAACAAGACTTATGAGTGTTAACAAAGGCGTACTTTCACACCCATGTACAGCCTGCTGTTCCTGCTCCAAAGAGGCAGACCCTGAGTTGCATTACGCGATACTCTTTACTGTACAAGGCCAAGTCACTCATGCTGTAGCATGCCAACTAAGATAATTTTTGCCACTTTTAGTGCAGTACAATAGAGCAGGAATGCGATAGTTACTTTTATTGAAGGTTCAAGGATATTTATGTTAAATTGCACAATGGTTAAATAGCTTTAATTGAAAATGTTCAATCGCTCGTGGCTACAATATGTGATGATCGACTGTATAATGAAAATTATACCCTTATATAACCTTTAAAAGTACAAATTTGAAGGCTCAATACGTGGTAATTCATGATGGGAACAAATCCCATCATGTATAGGCACCTCGGGAAGTGAAAAATTTAAAAGGTCATCATTTAAGAGTTTGTGATGAGAACATATACAATGAACGAAGAATAGTTCAGGAAACAAATTAAGAAAATCAAATGCTTGCTGAAATACAGTTTCAATAGCTTACCTCGGGGCATAAATAAACTTTTAATGAGTTCAAACATAGAGGCAACATAGATAAACAAAATAGATAGTGTTGAATTTGGATGATGATGCGAAAACTGAGTTGAATGTGAACTGTGCTTTCACCATTCCAGAATACAATGTCATTAGTTTCAAGCGACTTCCAGCCTACTTTATTTATATATCACAGCGTAAAACAGTCGAGTCGCCTTAGCAACGTCCTGAGTAGTGAATAATGTTATACTCTACGTATTTCCGTAGTGAATTTAACCAGATTGCACCTTACGATATTCACTTCATTCACGTGAATGCACAGCCATTCTCTTTATTCTATTCTATCGCAGTATAATCATTGTGCACTGTAATTTCAGTCAAAGCGTTATTTCATTTAATTGAAATTGAGTTTCAATTAATGCTCGAGCACGGGAGCCCAGTGTGCTGCGATACAGAGCCGCTTACAGTGCTAAACCCAGCGGCACTCGTGACCAGATGGAGCGAAGGCGCTTGTCTGTGGGGACACGGAGAGTATGAATGGCTAAATATGTTCCAGGGAAATCCGCTTTGATTCTCTAATTCTGCTCCCCATGTAGTATGTTCAATTTGAAACAAGTTATTAAAATTCATTGATTGAGAATTTAATTAAAATATAAGCGGATAAACTGCGGAAGGATTACCTAATATTTTGATACTTATGTATAAACAATAAGACGTAGTAAAACAGCTGATAATGAGCGCATCTGAATAATCGTGGTTGTTTTGGCAGACACAATATCGTTATCGTTGATTATGGTATTTATCTTGGAAGTTTGGCAAATTTTTCCAATCATATATCCCATAAATTTTTTCAACAATGACATCGATGATTTTGTGCGTATAGGAAACTGCGTTATTTTAATTGGAATTCCAATGAGAAAACAATGACAATTCTTCACATTCTGTTCCCTTTTTCAGTAAAATTCTGGATCTGAACATCGGAAATAAAATGTTGATGCGGACTGGTTATATTCTAAAGAAAACCCCAGCAAATCTCTTATGCTGAAATTTACCAGGTTGCATCTCATTGCAGTAAAAATTAGTTTTTAAGAATTACATTTGGGAGTAATGTGTCGCTTCCTGTTCGATGCATTCAGTTTCCCACTGCCCAGAGTTAACTGACATAATCGTTCAAACACGACCGAATAATTTTTTACCGTTTACTTTAATCTACCACTTGCATCTACACGTCAAGGGCGTGATCTCAGTCATTAACGAAATTATTTTCACAAAGGTGTCACTCCCAAAAATATGAAAACATTAATTTTGATATCATTAGGCGAACAAGTCTGGTTAAACCAGTACGAAGTAGCCAAGTATTTTATTCAGTTCCAAAAAAAAGAAAACTCATGTGAGCTCTTTTTCTGGTTGTAAGGGTGTCGTAAAAAGTTGGATTTACATGTTTTCTTCAATTCTTCATCAATCTAGAAATATATGAGTGAAAGAATTAGAACCCAAAGCAACTATTAATTATTTGGTGGCAGTCGTTCGCTGATAAATAATGCTTGATTCTGCTATTATTTCGTGTGTACATTACTTAATCCATGAGTTGCCTAACACGTGAGCCTAAAGACTGTTTAATTATTTGTATCCTCTACAAAAGGATTTTTCGTTACCAATTTTAGGTTTGTTGAATGAAATTATTATCTCACGCCATTGTAGTTTGCATTCATAAGAAGTCATTTATCATCATAGCGAAAGGTAAAGAAGCGATAAATTCACAAAAAGAACTGATTGTTCGACTATAGGAAAAAATAAATGCTACAAGAAAGTGTTAGAAAATCTATAAATTCCATTTACCACCATTGGCTCATTTTTTTACATTGCATAAAAATTTAAAAACCGTTGAAAACCCCCCAAAAATTGGTCCCCCATTTAAATTTCTCCCAGGTTTTTGATGGGATTGATCCGCTAAAATGAACAATATCTAATAATTGCTTGTAAAATGTTACAAGAACATCTTCTTTCATCTGGAATCAGTGTTACTCAACGAAAACTGAGCAATAAAATTTATAGGAACAATCTAAAGTCTTGCTCGCCTAAGACAATTCCAATGCCATTGAAAAAGTTCGGCAATGCCGGTATAATTTGTTTGTGAAAGTAGGGATAAGCAAAATCAATGTGGAAGAAAATTTCGTGAACTGGTAAAGCTAAAATTGAGCCATTTGGACGTAATTCAAGAAATCATATACGGAAGAAAGACTAGGCTGCCTTCAAACCGAAAAAACACAATTCCAACAGTGAAATTTGGTGATGGAAGCATCATGGTTTGCAGATGTTTTTCTGCAAAAAATACTAGGAATGTAGCAATGATGCATTGCGAAACGAACGACGTGGCTTGTCTAGATATTTTGAAAGCAACTTTTCCGTTTCATTTGAGAAGCTAAAACTTCACGAGGAATGCATCTTCCATCAAGAAAATGACTCTAAGCACACTACAAAATCTACGAAGAAATGATTAGTTGAAATTGTGGCAATATACTGGAATTGCTTATTCAATTCCCACACTAAAGCCCTGCATATAGTCAACAATCCATTCAGTTGTTCATTTTAGGTGATGACATGAAAGGAAAGATGTTAATATCGACAGTACATAGAACAGTGAGCAGCATACAACATACAAATATGTTCATAGCTCATACTGCAAATCCATCTTCAGTGCTTCCTGTGGCCTCAGAATTCTGAACAATTACCTGAACACCCTGAACAGAATTACCAAGTTGAAACGCTTGTCAATCTTCCAACGTATCAGCTCCAAACTCCTAGAATCTAGCTGGAGTACTAATTCAGTAGGAAGAAAACAGTTAATTCTTTATTATCGAGTTGAATACGAATACAGGAAATAGATCAGGGACAACAATGAATTTTAAACTCTAATAAAAGCAATTATTATTGCTCAATTCGATTAATTTTTCATATGTAAGGTACATGACGTAATATATTTATTTGGCGAGAAATTTTGAGCATTTTGTTTAACTCAATCATAGAATTTGTCTTCATCTCTAGACCAAGATAATGTGCGATATGTTGTATTTTGTGTGACTGAAAATGTATAATATTATGCTGCTCATAGGTACTGTAACGAATATAATCATCACTAATTGGTTTTAACTATTGTTTCCTCATATTCCTTTGGGTAAAAATTACGTAATGAGAACTTCCCTAAGAACTGTGGATGCATTGTAGAAAGTGAGAAAGCAGGAAGACATGGTGGAAAAAGAGCCAATTTATTCGGGTGGAAATTTTGCTATGGGGCATTTTACTCTGGCAGTGAAAGACGTAAAAAAGTATTATTGCACTATCGGGCAAAAAGCATACTCCTCTATTTTGTAGTGCTAGTCACATATTGATTATTCACAATATGTGTATGTTTATTGCACGTTACACTTCAAATTCTATAAGAAAAATATACAAGTGTTATTTGACCATCAAACATCAAACAACTATACTGTGAAATATGTATACAAATATCACGCATAAATCAAGTTTCTTCGCACAACCCACGACTAGTACACGCTTTTGCGGCACACACTGCACGACAGAGTCGTGATTGTGGTTTAGAAGTGCAACGTTAGAAAAAAGATCGATTGGGTCAGTATTTGTGGCGTCGCTTTGGTTTCTTGGTTAGAATCTGCAGTGTACTTGATACTAAGAAGGATCGATTTATTTGTATGCAATCGTATGCGGCAGGACTAATGGTAAAGTGAGAGCTATAAAGGCGGCAGCGGAAAATGTTGGGTCCTGGATTGCTGCTGGGATCAAGGCAGATGCGAATAAATCAATTTCTTCGCTCTATACAATGGAGTCCCATTCATACTTCTTAAAATTCAACAAAAAATGGGATTATTATAGAAGATATAAAATTTCGTTTACGATATTAGCTCTGAACATTTGAACTTTGTTACAGGTTACAGCTTCTCGTACGACTTATTAGAAACTCATAAGTTTTTTCAACACTATGAAGAAACAATGAGTATTTAAAACAATAGAATACGTAAATCGTTGTCATATTTTGATCTTCTAGTCGAAGAGTGGTCTACATACGTCACAAAAGCTGTTTTATAAAACGTCTTTGAGATCTACTTACACCGGTTCAATTTGTACCTATATTTGTTCAGGTGATCTTCTCTAGTGAAGTTTCTAAGCAGGCAATTTAAATTTCGTGCAAGGATATGGATATTTTTTATCAAGTTGTTGATTTCTGTGTCGATTTTTCATGAAAATTTTCAAGGGCTTAAGAGCAACAATAATTATTAAAGTCCATGCAGAAAAATTTCCGTACCCCACTTTAGCCTTCTATGTTTTAACTGTTATACTTGTTTTCATTCTTTGAAAAGTGATGTTGGTACCGTTGTTTATACCATTGAAATAAATTATTAGACCACTTTTTCTTCATTGATATTTACGGTTTTGAGTGTCAGGTAGCAAGAGAAAATTTTATAGAGATAATTATCTTGTTAACCCCGTACACATTTTATGACAATCCTTTTCCTTACAACTTACACCACTTGAAATAAAACGGTATGGATAATATTTGAACGGAATCAAAACACGTATTTTTTGTAAAATGAACGTAAAATACATTGAGTATCGTTAATTTTTGGGCATCCATATCAATAGTAAATATTAAAATAATAAAAATCTGCTGAACGATTTCGAAATGAAGAGAACCAATGACTATCCAGGCAATTCAATAACACCTGGTAATTTTCAAGGCGAAAATACTACACAATGAACTTTCAATTAACGAGCTAATCCGCGTACAAGAATTTCAGGCCAAAACTATACAAATATTTTGTTTTGAATGGATATTTTTGAGCGCTGACATGGATGTCACGGTGTTGAGCTAAATTTTATGAAAATTGTGCCCTCAGTTTACATATGTTTCGATTTACGTACTCGATTTTCAAACAAATTACAAACGTTAACTGTATTATTTTTTATGTGAAGCCTATTTACAAAACGTTATTATTCACACGTTCATTACTGTTCAAATAGTGCTCTAGGAGAACGTTAATTATGGATACCTCACGTGGAATTTCAAGACAAGAAAAGAAAGTTTCAAGTTTTGCTGTACAAATTATTGACTGAGGTATTTAAACTACTAGCAAAGCTTATATATGCAATTTTTTGACTCAGATAGTGATCCGGGTTCTTGCAATTTTTGTAGAGTAAACCACGTAACTGAATTGAAATGTTTCACTGAATGAGATACTTCAAAATTATTTGACTAAAATACACCGAAGCATTTTCTTTCAAATACATATGATGGAAGCCTATTTTACTAGAGGTAGGGTTCCTTCCCCCCTCCTCATACGCATCTCAGAAAAACACTTCGATAGACGCTGGACAAGCTTCTTCTGCATCTGAAAAAACGACGTGCTCCAACGTATGTGAAGTTATGTGACTTTAAAATCAGTTTTATTTCAGACCAACTTAGTTTTATTCCCAAAGACAAACATCAAAATAAGCATGTGCATTATTGGGTGGTCTTATTTTTATACTGCTTATTTTTACCAGTCTGACTCTGTTAAATTGTGCCTTTTAGTAAAAAAACATCATGTGTGAAATTCCTTGGATACATATTAACATTTCGAGGCAGTTCAATGCATTTGAAGTTCCTCTCAAAGTGGTATACGATAAGCCCGCAAATTACACGGTTATTAATTAATTAATTTAATGGCAATGACTTTTTAGCTCATCCAAAAATAATTCTTCGATATGTTTTACAGGACTACCACAAACTGAACGCTGGTGCCCGTATACTGAGTGTTGGGCGATTCTATCAGTAGATGTCAGTTTGAACAAGAAAGAAGACCTAAAAAAAGAAAAGAGTAAAACAAATTATTAAGCAGCAGAAGAGAGATACGGAGGATACTCATTTTTTACAGTCTCTAGCGATGATAGAAAGCAACAAAAGTAACAGTACTTGTGAAGAGGAAAAAGATGTATTTGCAGGTCCAAGTACGCGACACTAAGACCATTAAACCAAGAGCGCCATCAAGTGTCATCATCAAACCTTGTTTCAACTTTGGACCGATATACAGTAACGTGTCAGGCAGACCGGCTGTCATGGTAATTGGTGAAACTGTCCATAGTTTGGGACAAGAAATCCAACCACTAGCCCTGAACCGATTCAGCATGAAACTGCAACGACAGCAGCGTCGGAAATCCACCTCGAACAAAATTCAAATTATGTTTGACCCACAATTCCCACACATTGTGCACTGGGGTGGGAAACGTATTCGAGATCTCATTGGCACTGGGACTGTGGACAGATTCTTTGAGCTACTGACAGGTAATCGCCGATCAGAGCTTCTCCCAGTACCAAAGCTACCATGGAGAGAGGAGAAGTCCAAGCTAAGGTCATATTTTGTTCTAAAGGACCAGAAATTAGGAGAAAAGATCCAGGGAAAGTATTTGGACGCAACCAGTTCATATTCTGGTCAGCACAAATAAAACATGCGTTCTTTGGGAGCAATTTGTTAGTTGTAAACTTCTGCATATTGGTTGCCACCATCATGCCTCGGAGTTAATTGCTAGACCAGCCTTTTCTGAAACCATGGGGACTTCATCTGCTCCGGATGTTCTCTAGTTCAAGCGCTTCATAACAAGATGGCAATACATTGACAACACCATATGTAAAAACATGTCGACTAATGATTACACGGTCAACGAAGTGGCTGACTTTAGAGATGATGTACTGAAAATCTTGAAGACAGCTGTTAAACTCACTCCGCTCACACATGACGAAATAGAATTTCTAGAGCTAGCTCTTATCTTCCTTGAAGCTGTTACTCGTCGAGGCATCCACTTGGCAGCTCCCAGACCCTTGCACCAGACACAATGAATGGTAAGAGTTATCTATGCCTCCAAAGTCTGGATGTTTCGGACCGAGTTCATCAGTTATCCAGTAAACGACATTTGAAAAGCTCAGTGTTGATCTTTGCGATCAGATAGACAAAACCCACGGCGATAGTAAAGGTTATAGAGCAATTGCATAGCAGCTTAAAGTGTGTCTCAGTACAGTTGTTCGATTATTATAAAATGAAACAAACATTATTCTATATTGAACCGCCATGTTCTGGTACCCGAAAAAATTTTCAACCCGATCAATTCGAAATATAGTCAAAATTATTTCTGAGAAGCCTCAAACTACAATAACAGAATTAGTAAATGAGCTTATGTCAGTGGGACCAACTGTTTGTCGTCAGACTGTGACCATGTTATTCGTGGTCAGTGAAATAAACGTACAAAGGCCTTACATACTATGTGAAATTGCTCAAGTAAACCTGATTATAAATGAAACTTGTACACAAATTCAAGTTATTCTATTTGGTGTGAAAGATTTTTAACTTATATCAACTTCATCAGTGTCATCATCATGGATATGACTGAATGATAGAGAATTCACTGATGGTTATCCTAGCTCTGAAATGAACCTCTTCATAATTAACTTTTAACTCCATTAATTTATAGTATTATGGATACTTCACAATATTAACAAGTAAATGGTATAAACACATTAATTAGATTAAAAATGATGCGTCTACTCTTCGTTGTCCCACACAGATTTCTGAGAGAATTTTTTTTATTTCCTGCCAATTTTACAGTGGGAAGAAAATTTAAACAAAACCAAGTTTTAAACATGCGTTTAATCCATTATTTTCCAAATGTTATGGTAAGTCCAAAATTTTGCAGTTTTTTAAGTTTCAGAAATAATAATAATTTTCTGTAACTGTGCAATTAATTTTTTTGAAAAGCGGCATGAGCTATCACATGTGGGCTATTGCATACCTGGAGAAAGATATGCGAAAGCCCACACGATTTCGAAGCAGAGAAATGCTCATTTATACTGAGCGCATCGCAACTTTCTTGTACTGGGTGCAGCAACATAACTTCTTTTTTTTTAAGAGAAGTTCCTTCCTTAAAAAGGAAGTTATGTTGCTGCACCCTATACATATGAGCTTCTCACGCTGTAGTAAGCTGTTGCAATGATTATTACAAGGTACAACAATAAAAAGTTTTGCCATCAAAATCGTCACAAACATTCCTACATCAGCACCCTAAACCAATATTTCAATGAATGAAATAAAATTTAAACGCAAATGCTAGAAAAAGCACTCAGAATTTTTGAACAAATGAAAACGACTATATTGATTAAAACAACAGTTAACTTTTCTCTCAGTTGTTTGGCGAACGATACCAATATCCCTCAGTGTTATACTCCAATGCTGGAACCTGCAGCCAGCTATGGTGCGCATTCATTTGATTATCAGGCTGTGATGGCAGTTGTTCGGCGAAAATGAATGAATGCATTTTTAAGGCTGTCCGCCCGAGAATGTAACGGATCATATCTCGCCGGAAAATTACGAAGCGATGAAGCTTTGCCAGTTCGCTGAGTTCCCTGTAATGCAATAGGCGAATGGCTCGCTCCGGATAGGACTTTTTAATTGAAATTCGAATGGAGTTGCGGGTTTGACAGAACTAGTGCAGTGGGCAGAGGAAATGCCGGAGCGACAACTCCTTAGGTGAAGTGTATCGGGAGAAAAAACATCTACCAGGATGCCCGCATCAGCTCCAATAATCTCTATAATTATGAAGTTGTATCAAGTTTTCGCGTTTCAAATATCTTTCTTCTCCGATTTTCTCTCAAAATCAATAAACTTATTTGATATTATCGGAGTGAAGTAGTGAGATAGGTTAGGCTTGCCCTACAAGTTTCTTTCGTTTCCATACTAACAACTGATTGCAATTTATTCAAAATGAGAAGTTAACGTATTGTTTCATTGGTACCTTTTGTTTCTCTATGCGTGTAGATGAGAAAATTTAATTCACGAGATATTGTCGTAGGACCATGAAAATGGTCATAAATGGATGTCAGGACATTAAAAAAGTTACATCCTGGTGATAGATTTGCATGCTATGTGTGATATACGAGTGCAGGTAAGTCGCTTTCATCTTAGCGTGCGTAGGAAAAAAAATTTAGAACATTCCTATGGCAGTTATTTTTAAAGTTTTCATTACCAACTAACTACAGTGGAAAAGACACGGTTAAATAACTTAGAAAGGGTGTCGTAGGGGCAATGAGGCTTTACAATTTTAGTGAAACGTCGTTCTTTTGTAGTAAGCATTTAAGTTTCCTGAGACACTTCGCAAACTAGAAAAGAAATTTCTATCAATCAAAAGTGAAAAATAATTCTCTCGAAGCCACTTGGGCAGCAATGTCACACAACAAATCCACAATACGGCGCTCTACAGTCCACAGCAGTGGTTTCCAATCTTTTTCTGTCTTTTCCCCTGCACCCAGTTCAGCCATCCAGATTTCCTCCTGCATCCAGTTCAGCCATTCAGACTTCCTCATGCATCCAGTTCAGCCATTCAGATTTCCCCCTTCTTGAGTCCGAGAAAAAGAGTAGTCAAAAAACAGTGACTACACCCTACTAATTTGTTTTTAAAATATACAAATATACTGATAAAGATGTAGTTACATAGTAAAGCGGATAGAAAGCGATTAGTAACAACTAACCGCAAAGCCTCAGACATGATAAAATATTGCATCTGAGGTTTTTTATTGCTATTAGGTAGTGTAATTATTTCCCCCCTGGTAGTTTCAAATTTCCCCCAGGGGAAATTTCCCCCAATTTGGGACTCACTGGTCTACAATGTTGTTAAAAAGATACACTTTCTAACTTCGCCGCTGCCTGTTCTCTAATCACGTGTTTTGTCAAGATCTTTGCCAGTGGCATGACAAGACACTATAATCGCATGCGCTGTCATGTTTTTGGACACTGGGAGAGCTATTTCACACAACTCCATAACAATCCCTTCTAACTTTTGAAGGATCTGGTCAAACAAGCCTTGCCACTTCACATTCTCGCCAAGTCGCTGCAAGTAGCTCTGATCTGGATCGTTTTTATTTACGTGTCTCGTGTCAAAATGACGTTTGAGCAGACTGGGTTTCATAACTTCATTGGGAAGTGTCTTCGTACAGACAAACCACTGTTGAAGAGCTTCTACTCAGGGGTCTAGTTTCAATGAACTCATATATAGAGTACATAATGTGTTCGTATGTCGGATCAAACTTTCGCTGCAGCATATTATCATATCGTGTGAAAAAGCATGGTTGTATCAATTAAAACCGCCAAACAGACAAACAAGCGTATACAATAAAAATAATTAATGAAGGACGAAAACTCTGGTAGATTTGAATAATTACACAACAGGCAATCAGTAAATCAAAATATCAAGCCTAAAAAGCAATACAAACAATATTAACAATCCTCCAAAATTAACCACAATAAACAAATACATAGCACACAAACTGATATGACCCACTTTTACGGTACAAAGCCAGGTAGATAATTGGCTACGGTAGTGGGCTGCCGCAGCCGCTGGCAGCTTTTACAGTTCAAATTGGCAGCTTGTACAATTCAAATTGACAACTTTTACAGTTCGAATTGACAGTTTTAACAGTTCAAATTACCAGCTATTACTCTTCAAATTGCTAGCTTTCACACTTCAAATTGCCAGCTTTTACACTTTAAATTGCCAGCTTTTACATATCAAATTGTCAGCTTTTGCAGTTCAAATTGCCGGCTTTTACAGTTCAAATTGCCAGCTTTCGCAGTTCAAATTGCCAGGTTTCACACTCCAAATTGCTAGTTTTTACAGTTGAAATTGGCAGCTTTTACAGTTCAAATTCCCAGCAACTGAAAATCACACAGAACCCCAAAAGTCGCACATACCATCAGTAAGGCCCTAGCGTACCACTAGTGGCACGCTTACTACAAGTTAAGAGCAATTAGTCTAGTTTAGTGTGTTAGTCAGGGAAAAATTCAATATACGTACTGCATTTGTATCATCAGGTTATGTTTGGATTTCTCTCGTTTCATAAAATGTAGTCTTTAAGAATCATAACAAGAAATTCGAGATGATTTGAAAACATCCAATTCATCTGCATCTGGTAAAAGTAGTGTAATTGTGTTCAAAAGAAATATGTTTGAGGAATATGTTAAGATACATGTACGGCATATATCTCATTTGCAACAAATTAAAACATTATTTATCCAGTTGTATTATTAGCTTTTAGTTTAAAGTTTGCTTTCAAATTTCTCAAAAATATTCACTCACCGGTCCAGTATAAATTCTAATGAATAATTAGCACAAATGCAAGAAATAAGATTGGAACCGAAAAGAACTGTGAAAGAAATATCCACAGAAACTTGAGTAAATTTAATTAGAATAACTTCCTCGGATTCATTTCATATTTTACAAGCTCTACTATTCATCTAGTCTCAGTGGTTCTTCATCAAAGACGCTTGAGTCTTCATATTTTGCAGACCGATGCAATACTTAAAGTTTCATTTACTATTTCATTAGAGATTTTCCATCTGAGCCAGCACCAAACTTCCACCAAGTCCGGAGACGGCAGTTGCCTTAATCTGGCTCTGATCTCTTTTAATCGTCCCATCGACTTCTGCAGGTTGTTTTAATAACTCCTGGCTCAGAAAATGAAGCGCAATTTACGGAGTGGACAAAGTTTGGTCACAAACTTGACGTGACCACAACAAAGTTTCTCCTCACGGCAGCAATATTAAAACTCCAGCCAGGAAGCAAGTCAGATTCAGCTTTGCACGAGCAACAGCGGGCTGTACCTCAAAGTAAAACTCTTTTATAACGAAGCAAAGGCTTTAATTCTATTAGTGTCAGACATGAGGCGAACGCACCTCCCTAGAATGCAAGTTTATGGTGGTTTGTAATTTTCTTGTCCAATAAACGAATCCAAAGAACAGAGGAGAGATTTAAATGAATGTCACAGTATGATCTACAGACAGTTATATTAAAACAATAATTTATAAAAAATATTTAATAGCTAATTTCAATAAAACAAGGCCATAAATGTTACCCTAAAAATTGGACATTTATATACCGAGGCATGAATATTCACATTTTATGTTAATTCATTTCGAAAGCGACATTCTAAAAAATGACCCAAGATCGCTTCCCCAGTCGTCATTTCAAGTAAAATTTTTCGTTCACTGAGCAACAGTCATCGTTCATCATCTTCACATTCGGAGAGCTCCATAGCATGAAGGAGGTTCAAAAGGCATTGAGGATTCTTCAGCAACCATCCACCTCAGGTGACAATCATTCTTGTATTTAATAGAATTGTGGAGAGATTTGATCAAACCGCTTCAGTTCGACCTCAGGTCTCTACCGGCTAGAAGTTTGTGGCATTACAGAATCTAGAGACAGTTAAAAAACTTGTTGACACAATTTCAAGTCCCATATTAGTAATACTGCAAACTCTTTGGGCTTAAGCAATGGAACTATTTGGTTTAATCAGGGAAAGTACTTCAAGTGGAAGGCCTGTGGATCTCACCAGCCTCAAATTCTCATTGCAGCAAACAAGGAATCCAGGCTGGTGGCCTAGGTTTTCTGGCTCTGTTTCGAGGACAAGTTTCAGGGTGAAATTTGGTCAGCTGAAAAATGGTTTGTTTTGCACGACTCACCAAACAAACAAATCAACAGAAGTTAGGGCCCGTCAAACCTCCACACTGTAGTCGAGTGCAAGAAGGAAGGATCATCGAGAAAAGAAGTCCTGTGTAGGAATGGTGAATGTGAGGATACTCCCTGTCGTTCGGTTTGAAGGATCCAACTCTGATGTCTGTCTGGATAGAGTCCTGAAGAATACAATGTGGCATGCAGTTAAGGCTGCGACCACCAGACGTCAGTACTGTTTCAGCAGGAAGGCGCCAGTTCCCATGGGACAGCCTCGTGCTTTCAGTTCCTGGAATGACAGTATCGGTGACAGATTGATTTCACGCCGAGTAGATCACCTTTGCCCCTCATACTCTCAAGACTTGTCTTCTTAACACGTTTGTTACGATGCGACCCACCGGTGGGTCACTCAGGTTAGGTTCTGTAATTTTTTCAAAGCTTTCTAGTGACTGTAGGTACAAAGTAAAGATTTGCACCAGCTAGGCAATCGCAACAAACGTGTTAATTATTTTCTTTCTAGGACCAGGTCATGTAACTTATAGTTAGATGACAACCAAGCGCTCTGGCAGAGTTTAAGCGTATTATGGAGTATTTCTCAGTCAACATGAGTGAGAAGGATTTCAGAAAGATGACAAACCACACCAAGAAAAGAGCATAGCTATGCAGGGATCAGCTTGGAGAACACATTTGAGCATGTGAATCAATGACAACAAATGTCCGATTTATGGAGTATGAATATCGCCTACATTTCATTAAAATATAGCGATCAAATATTTTTTATGGCATATTATTTTAGTATCATCATCTGAAGATCATACACTACTACATAGCTGATATCAATGTTAATGGTAACAGCTTTTGTATAACGGTTTAATTTCTTGTGAATACAACACTTCAAATCAACGCGATAAATAAAGTTGTAAAAATTGTGCTACGTTGCTTCCATGAGCTTAATCTTGATTTTATTTTAGTCGCTTATAAATTTTACAGGATTCCTCATGAAAAGAGTTCTGAAACAGAGAGCTATAGGCCTAAAAGAAAACTTATAGAACAGTACTAGCAGATACGTAGATAGTGGGACAACAAAACCAGAAAACGTGCACTTCAAGCTCCACTGAACCCCAATAAATGAAATAAAACACAAAATTTCAGACTTTTTTGAGCATTATTCAGAAAAAAATACAGATTTCTAAGCACTTGAACTCATTTTGGGCAAGCAAACTGGCCAACAGAAGAGCAGTTCGAAGTAAATCGTAAAATACTATAATTTCGAGTCAGAAATTCAGACATCGACAGCAAAGTGAATACTGCATGAAAGGGAAGTTTGTGTGCACCGCAATCGTTCGGCAATCACTGCCTAGGCGGGATATCCGGTGAAAGGCAGCCTCCCGCGCAGCTGGTGGGCAGTGCACGGTTGTGAGACCGAATGCGAAACTTCACCGCCTGTGTAACACGCAGCGGAAACGCTTTTGTGAATCGAAATTTGAAGCCAGTCACAACAAAGCTCTTCGAGAAAGAAGAGTTTCCATTTATCTCGTCCTGCCGTAGAACGAACATCAAAGTCGATCGTTAACACTTTCAGCCAAGGGTTTTCTAAGACTTGAATAGCAATAACTAGGCCTGTTGCTATCGAGAATACTGTATAAACATTCGCTTACAAAAACATATGTTATGTATCAATTTCATTAGAAATACAGTCTTTTTCTTTTCGGGCCAATACGTTTCCCACAAACTTTTCAAAAACAGTCAGCTAACACCTTACAGCGTCGTGCAGACACTTTTAATGCTATATGCAACCGAGAAAAAAATTATTACCATGCAGAAAAAAATAGAGTTTGACGCATAATTTTTTTTTATTAAAAACAAAAGTGACCATATAAGGCAAAATATTGTTTCGAGGGGAAAATGATGTTCCCATCACTGTATAACCAGTACGCTAGATTCACTTAGACTAGAAATGTAATTAAATACATAGCTTGAAATATTTTCCATCCACTGTGTTATCTTTAACATTTTTGCCCTGTGTTGACGGTGCCAAGAAATACTTGAGCGTAGTCTGTGAAGTCGGTAGCTACAAATCCTGCATGGTTAGTGATTTCACAGATCACGTAGGGGCTCTGCTTACTGAAGTCCGTCACTTGTTCCTGTGGTGAGGCTATGCGGTAGCGGGGATACAGGTTTCAACCTCGAACTAACCAAGGCAGTTGCTAAGAGTGTGGGTATATCTGTCTAGCCCATGAGCGGTACGTAACTATTTACGCTGCGATGTCTGCTGCGTAACTGTATTCAGTTAATTCTTCAGTTACCTAATGCTGGTTGCTCATTAGTTGACTGTGGGCAGCACTGTACAAAGAATATGTATTTAGTGTACTGTGGTGCACGGTATCTCCTTCTACTCCCACTTATGATTTGAAGCCGGTTTCTCGATGTGTTGAAAGTTTACAGTTCACTACAAGGCTCTCCACCTTCTCAGAGGCTTTGAGGATCCGAAAGTGGCCTGTTACAGGGGTCCCTTGTGTTTGGGCTTGTGGTGTGGACTATGTCCCTCAGGCTTTGATTGCTCGCAATCTGCCGCGGTAGCTTGTTCTCTACCACAAAACTAGCAATTGTCTGATCGATGGTGGACTTCAGGACGACGTTGCCGTAGGCCATGATGCCTAAGGTCTAGGGCCAGGCAATGGACATATGCCGCTGCTTCGGAAGCCTGCCGTTGGCTGACTAATCTGACTGGTCCCCGCTGCAGCCGTCAGTCTCAACGTTGGATATGCAAGCTTCATTAACCTGGTTTGCCTTAACAAGATGACTCCCATTGAAGTGGCTCTTCACATTGGCTTGAGGCCTTTATTCACCTTCACGCCGTTGATCTTGGGGAGGCAGGACAAGCAGTGGAATAAATAGCTGTCGCTAACCATCTTCTTGTATATCATTCAAGTGGCGAAGAATGGCATGGTGACTGAGGCTTAGTGTTAGTGAGCTCACTCATCTCATTCAATGAACTCCTCTGAGTCTAATTGATATTATGACAGTCTATTTTAGTCTCTATTTTAATCTCTATACTATAAAAGGATGAAGCAGTGCAATACTAAATTACAATGAAAAATAAGATCAAGTTAGAACGCAAGCGTAAGTTCAGATGAGTTCAAAAACGTAGATAAATGGATATTAATCAATAACACCAAATAGTGCACGCATTAATATGCACGTACAAAAAAATGAGATGGAAGAATCATGGGAAGATATGGAAAAATCATCAAATGACGTTTAAACCAACACCTCTCGAGTCGTGACCTCAGGTCCTACAGATGATGAGAGACAGAAACCGAGCAAACGCTTTAGAGGATGCCAAGACCAATTGACCCTCACTCCATTCAGTATATATTCGGTTCCCAGCCCGGACCTACCTATTTCTGTTTCCAAAGCACGCGCGGCTCGTTCTTGAGGGAACCGGCGCGAGTCATGCGATAATTTCACAGACAGATAGAACAGCTGTCTGGCTTTCTTTAT
This sequence comes from Trinorchestia longiramus, assembly GCA_006783055.1. Lineage (NCBI taxonomy): Eukaryota > Metazoa > Arthropoda > Malacostraca > Amphipoda > Talitridae > Trinorchestia > Trinorchestia longiramus. Next base: position 210,083 of record VCRD01000475.1, read on the forward strand.
TGTTCCGGGAGATAGAGTAACATGGGATGAAATAATCTTATTCTATGAGGGTTCCAGCGTAGTTTCCTAACAATATCATAGGCAAAGACAGCCTACTACGCTAGTACATTTATTAACCGGAAGGGACTAACAGCACGTCAGAAACGGCGATACTCGGCGTCACCACGAAGATAACTAAACATGTTAGCAGAGACCTATGAACAATGCATCATAACACTAAACGTAACGCTTCTTTGCTCAATGGAAAAGAACGATAGTACAAATAAGAAATTCATGCCTACTGCGTGTTTGTTTACATCCAATATCGCTAGTTAGAAATCAAAAGTATTTTTAATAATGATGAAACGATGACGAGAAAAAGTACACATTGGACAACCGATAACCCGACGTTGCTATCGCGATAAATTATGGAAATAATTTATCATGATAACTCCCACCTATGATCACCAGTGTTGTTCTTGCTATGAAAAAACTTACCAATTAAAAAACTACTAAGAAAAGTAAACATAGTTCTATTTGAGGATAGTATATAAAGATTCTGTCTGCAAACAGTATTGTGTATCATATTTTTATGGGCAACATAATGCTCCCTAGTGAGGGATGAGTGTTACCGTGCGTGCACACTTCTCTTTCAAACGTGAGCCTACACTATCGTTCAGCTAATGCAAATGCCATTAAAAACATCACACCTATCATAAGCAATACCTTAAAATTATAGCATTTACATCGAGCAAATGATATGAAGTTTGTATAAGCATCATTACTTAATAAGTATTTTAATTCTCCAGCACAAAACATCATTTGAACGACCTCTGTTAAGCTCCCTTCCAACACACCTAGTTAACGATTCTGATTTGTCTTTTGTTGTTATGTTTTAAGAGCATATCATCTTATTCCCTCGCATTTCCCTCAAGCGTAACTACTGATGACAAACGTCATTTTTTGTCGTCATGTCAAAGCTTGAGTTCAGTTGAAATTGTTTCATGGAACTCGATATTTCTCCACAGCATCATAACTTTCCTGATTTTCAATTAGTGATTCCAGCTAACTTATAGCAGTTAAACATAGATTTTTCTTTGGTACACGGAAAAAATCCTATTAATTCATTTTCGCCTGAATTGTTGAGAAAATCGCTGTGTTTATCAATCCGTGACTCATTGTCACTCGCTTGTTCTTCAGTTCGACACGTTTCTTTTCTGAACAAGGCTCACAACGCTGATGTTTCTATGATTGATACTGAGAGAGATTCGATTTTACTCACTGGGTTCAAACTCTAACGTTAGTAGCTTGTGATGTAATTAACAGTCTTAAAATATTTTCATCACAGGAAGAGTGGCTGGTGGGGTCGCTGTGAGTTTTAAAGGTTCTTTTTAGGTTCAATATAAAAGAGATCGTTTATCATTTATAAACTGTTCTACTGGACTACAGTCTATACTATGTTGATAGTGAGGCTGCTGATATATTCCCATACGAGATGCTTCATTCTGCTCATCAGACTTAGTATGAGCATTCATAAATGGATTACGAACAAAGCAAAAGCGAAATGGGATGAAGCGGGTGCCTAAGGAGTTTTTAAGAATTCTAACGCTTCGTAGAATTAACACTTTGCAACATTGAGAATTGTAAATTACAATTACAAATTTCATGAAGTGTAAGTTTTTAATATGTGTTTTATGTCAAATTCCAATTTCAGTATATTTCAGTAATCGCTCGTGAATCCCCGGAAGCGGTTAGTCTTTCTTTGGTTGAGAGCACGCGATTGTGAATTGTTGCGCCATCGGTATGAACTGATTCTCCAATTTTAAGGCTAGAGTTAAGAATAAACTGCTCAGATGTGAACTTTGTTTAGTAAAAGGGAAATCTATTGAGTTCTGCTTCTTAAAGGGGAAAGATAGTTTTTCTCTTATGAGACGCTTGGCGTTGTACTCCGTTAGCTCATCACCTGGTACTTCGAGTAAATTGTTCGTTTTTAGATAGTGGCTACCGCTCTAAAAAAAGTAATTGTAGTACGTATTTTTCGTGTTAATTACTTCGCTCCGTCATGTCTTCGTTCATGAAAGCCACAGCACTTGCACCGGCAGCTTAGCTAACAGGATGGCTCTTTGTCACAGGTATGCTGATGGGCCGCTTGGTTGTCCAGATTGAGCCACCAGCAGAGACGTCAAGTACAGGGTGAGGCAATTTAGGTTCCTTTTTTCAAAGCTCTTTGCTTTGAAAAAAAGGAAGTTATGTTGTCGTACCCTGTAGTTCTGCAACTGTTATTGCTCGAAGCTCGGCAATCCAGAGTTCAGTTTACAAATGTTCAGAGTGTTGTCCTCCTCGTGCCCTGGCAACCAACGCTTAATACAACTTTCTGTTTGTGTTAGCCATTAGATTAGGAATTAGTCTCATGTATAGAGCTATTTTTTATTAATAAATTTACCGACTTATTGTGCATTCATTCCTCCTTGTGTTTCGCATCTTCAGGGACACTTCTTACGCGTGGTGATTACTCAAAACTAATTTTTTACATCTTTGCCCACGTGGCACGCAACGCCTCGTATAAAGAGACACTTGTTTCCGTTACCATCGCTTCATTAAATTTCCAAACAAAAAAGAAAGTTCAACTGCGTATTAGTTTTTTTACCATACGTTTTATAAACTCACGAATTCTTAATCATTGAATTCAAACTTTACGTCGGAGTTACAACAATAAACGTAACCAGAAGACCCCCAAAAATCGAACTTTTTACGCAAATGTTATCGAACGTTCGGTTTGAACTTCATCCTCCTGCTCTCAAATGCGTTGACAAAATTTTATGAAAAAGCTAAGCTATCTGCTTCTGAGTGCAGTAGCAAGCAGTGCACCAAAGAAGCGGAAAACAATTTTCTCTGTACACTGCTCATTCGTGGGTGAAAGCTCTTATTTAATTACCAGAAGTTTCCCTGTGAACAGAAGCTGGAGATTTCTTAGAATAAAGGACTGATTTCTGCTGTGCAGAGTGTGTTTTTATTGAAACTTTGTGTCGGTGAAATTTCTGACCTTATTCAACAAGAGATTTGCCCTTTAACTGATGCTGAAATTCTAATGGTATAGAAAAAATTCTCTGATGGTTCTGCTGTCTTTAGAATCTGAGTCGCACTCAATGTCGATATTTTTATACCAGGAATATTTGCAGAGAAACTTAAACATACCATTATGAATAGGAATGACTAATAAAATTTATGAAGCATTACATAAGTTCTACCTTTACGTTTAATTGAAATTTAAGAAGCAAAACAGTAAACGAACCGCCTTATCGAAAATGAAATGGTAAGTAAAAACCACATTTGAGAGATAACCAATAAAAAATTATCTACTAACAAATTTGAGAAGGCATGCCCTCTGTTTGTTCGTTTAGAAAGGGCTTCAACTTGAGGATGTGCAAGAATTCGAGAATGCAAAGGTTGAACGTTACTAAAGAAAGTCTAAATTTTAAAATTATCACAACTAATTCTTGAACACACAAATAAATAGTAAATAATAAATCTGAAAATAAAGAAACGCAGAATTTTTCGAGATGTTCTTATTTATAAACATAGTAGATATTCTTAATACTAAATTCCAGTCGGGTTCTTACAAATTCCACTCATCTAAGGCATGACAATTCTTGGCCATAGAGGTCCGGCATCCAGCTTGTTTTTCGTAGAATCTGAGAAAAACGATAAGCATTATTTTTTTTGTGAAGAACCCGTGTTGCTTTTAGAGCTAAACTTACATGTACTAGGGTGGTGGCTGCTAGAACCAAGTTTATTCCTTGATTGACCGGGCTTAGTACAGAAAAATTTAGACAAGACCCCGTTCCCCTATATGGACAAACCTAGTAGCGTCTCCTTTCTTTAATAATCTCCTGTTAGAATATAAAATAATAATAATGATACAAACATATTTCTGAGTCGATTTCCTTGCATCTTCTAGTTCTTGAATTATTTCTCATTCTATTTTCAGTTTCGATGGCTTTGAAAATTATTGTGTTAAAAATACAACGTCCAACGCATAATGGAGAGAAAATTTTCATAAAAGGGAAAAACGAATCCTTATTTAAACTTCATTTACATACATGAATAGTAAACTACTGTTAATCACGACTTTCTGTCCAGACACTGTCTTTGTCTAGCTCAGTATAACAGCATGTAGAAATGAAAGTATAATAGTAAAGGAGGTGCATAAGTTATACCCCGAATGCCTTTTCATTTCTATGTTTCAGTTTGCATCTATCTTTAGATGCATTTTCCTAAAGTTACGCGTATCCAAATTCTGTTACCATAGCCTGTCAGTTCCCATAACATAACCAACTACCCAGCTCCACTGCCTGCCCCACGGCGTTAGAGTTCGCAGATATCATGATTCCAAGATCAGATTCAACAATCGCAACTCGCATTGGATATGTGGCAAGGCGGAAAGTTTGTGCCGGCTGAACTGCAAGCACTGCGTTCGTTAATTTGCTCTCTCCTGATAACATGATTTGGTGGGCAGACCAACGTTCGACACCTTGGGTACAAGTACAAACGAGCTAATTCATTTCACTCATTGATCATCGAAGTTATGCACGCGTATGTTTCGAGGACCGAAAACTAACTCTCGAGAATATGCCAACGTCGAGGCATCAGCACTCTGTATGATAAACTTGAAGGGATCTGACTTCGATATTTGATGGTTAGTTTGAGAATTACGTTGGTTTATTTCTTTACCTTATATTCATAAGAAGTTGATATGCCCGTTACATTTGTACTACAACTACAACAGGATAAAAAGTGATTAAAATCTGTACGTTCTGTAGTGATGCAAATATTGTGGTCATATTTATTTGTTAAAAAATTTCTCATCCTCTTGTGAGAATTACTACCCATGGTGTGTCATTTAGGAGGAATGGTTCTTGTTATCAGAAGTAACGGGCAACTATGTGGATGTTCATTGTTGATAAAATAAGTGAATTTTGATCATCGAGTTTATCCGAAAATATTATACCTGTTGAAGTACGACATCATTTTGTTGGACTGTCACTTTAGAACTGCATAACTTAATCAAATGCATTGGTGGTGAAGTAATGCTACAACTGTTTGTATTTGTGATAGGGAGAACAATTCCGGTTTCCCGTATCCTATTCTAAACGTCAACAATTATCAAGTGACTGGAATATGTTTATGAAAATGAAAGAGTATAGTGTTAAGTTAATTTAAAACGTTGTATCAAAGCATTGAATCAAGTTCACAGTTATCCTGTTAAAATGAGTGTGTCAATATGACTTTCAAAATATAACTTTCTAAGAACCTCGAAAGAAAAAAGCTCAATGCAGGAACCATCACCTATCTAAATGCCTCGTTGTGATTCAGCCCTAACGTTGATTTTCACAAACACACTCCATTTACTCTTATTTCTGGATGATGCCATTCAGCAGCTAACACTACACACAAGAATTAAATTGAAAATGAAGTTAATAATAAGAACTGAAGTCTCAGCACAGTTCCTCAGATCTTGCCTGTCTTTGCTAACATACAAAAGAGGCAACATAGACGGCAGTGTTTTCCACAAGACTGCTGCTGCTGGTGAACGCTGGGTGCTTGAAGGTGAACGGAGCTGTTAAGTAGAGGTGGTTGCCTGGTGTGCGCGAGTCGAGGTCTGGAGTTGGCTTAGTACGGTGGTTGTCGCTCTCGGTCCTACCTTGATTTACGTAATAAACTTTTGGATTGAATCGCCTTGTCTGCATTGGAGTAGAAGCCTGTTGTCTGGATACGGAAGCAATCATGGCGTCCGAAAAAGGAGACTTACCCCAAGATACGGACTCTCTTCCACCCAATTATGCCTCCTCTGAGGCATACTCCGATTCTCCCCCGCCTGTGAGTATTCGCTTCTTCATAGTACATTGATGACAAATATGTTTTTTTTCGTCAGATTATTGTCAAATCGAGTTCTTTCACCTGTTTTACAATACTGTAGTTAAATCGACATTCTACACGAAATTATCATAATTTCTCATTCAAGCTGTCATAAAGACGACCATGTACGGAGCCATTCGAAATACTTAAATTATTCAGTGTTCCTTATGAAACGTTACGTATAAGAACCACAAATCCTACTCAATACACATTGCCCAAATAGTTACAGATACTAATTGGTTCAAAATGAGCAAATTCCATAGAAAACTCGGGGATTTTGTTAGTTTAGGTAGTGCTATCGATTTAAAAATGGGAATTTCCCCTCGAAGTGGCTCATATTATAGAAGAAACGCTAGAAAGTTCTTCTTCTAGAATTTATCGCTCTCTCAGTAAGTGGAGCGAACGCTGGCTCAGCCGCCGCCACTTTCCAACGCTCGGAAAACTTTCCTTTTGGAAAAATTGAGGCTTCCCTGCGTTAAGAGAACTGGTATACGGGTTAGTTCTTTACGACTAAGAACTAAAGCGAGTTATTGGGGTTGAATGTAGAGCAAAAGTTAACTGTATCCATTAGAAATATTTAGTTCAAAGTAAATTTTACAAAAATAGTCATCATAATGTTCGGTAGAAGTACATCAATATCTGGGTTTCTATAAATATTCTGGTAAAATATGAAAATAAAGTACCATCTCTCTGTAGAATCATTTTAAAGAAGATAGAGTGAAATCTGTGAAAGTTTTTAATTGAATGATTAGTAATAAAATATAACTTCTTATTAAACAATTATCTTCTTATTTAGCAATGAATACAAATAACGTTGACGGAAAATTAATGATAACTGTTACTCCCAGCTCTCGCCTTGTACCGGCGTCATCGGAGCGTAACAGCATTCTGTGTTTAAGAGCAAAACTCGCCACAATCTTGAGCAGCCGCTCTAATGAACGCTAGATTACGCGAAGACTTTAAAACGAGTTCCCGGCACAGATTGGGGGCATGGATTGAGGTTAGAACGTACGGGAGTGTTCAGGCGCTCGAGAACATGGGGATGACTTTACATTTCTCATCATTGACTAGTTTGCCTAGCGGATAACGCTTAGCCTAGTATTGAGCTACCGTGCGAGCCGCTTTAAATATTATAATAAATGGAGCTTAAAGGCTTGAATTGGAAACACTAATCTAGCTCATAATGGATTTTTAATTTTATGGAGCGGAGTTAAGTATTATGATATTACTTTCTTCGTGAATTATTTTTCATACTCCCAATAGAAAGAATTTGAATTTGGAATGGCCATTCTTACAAAGTCTTGAATTCAAGTGACACCTTACTCAACAACATTTAAAAGTCATGTAACTCTACTGTACTGATTTCAAATACACTTTAAAATACGTTGCTACACATCAAATGTTGCTGATGATATTACTGTGTAGCTTTGTTGACAGCGAAAAACACTATAGCGACCTCACCGATGATACATTCGAAAGCTTTTATTGTAGCTCGTCAAAATTTGAAGCAGTGATGCATAGCAGCGAAATGAAATTCTCGACAAAGAGAGACACCTTTCTAGAACTCTTTCCATGAACTCAAACTCAGCTCGATAGAACAAAGCGATTGGCTGAGAGGCTGAAGAGATAGCAGCTAACCAAGCCAGCCATTGGTCTCACTGACTGGAGGTGAAAGTAAATTGTTTGCAGAGCACAACTGACTGCTAGTTGCTCGCCGCTGCATCAGTCGTTTTTGCTGCTGCTGAATCTCATACTCCCATGTCCCTCATTTAAATAAAACAAGATCTAAAACTAGGTTTACAGACATGTATTTCTTCATTTGAGGTTGACGTCACACAAATTTGTTGTTCAAACTCACTCACTATGCCAACAAATAAAAAATTCTGGCTGGCAGCCTCTTTTAGGACCTACATCTACAAAAAAAAGTTGTGGTGTATGTGACGCACTTTCTGTATCCAACTGAGTGTTAGAATCAACTTTCTACACAACGCTCCATTTCAGATAAGCCTAGTGACAAGAATTTTAAAGCAGGTTCACTCACATCAGAGCCTAAATACAGTATACTCAAATTATCTCTCATTCCGTCCTGTAGTGGAAACAGAGTTTGGGTAAAATGCATATATGTATAACGAGCATTAGGTAACTGGTCAGACTGTATAAGAAAGACATTAAGACCTAATGTATTCTCGTTTGTGAGATAACTGTCACATGGAAATCTGACACTGTTACAACCACCACGACATTCATAGCAGCTCGTAACTAAAAACTTAGATATTCGTTAATGATAAAATTCAACATACATATACCTCTACTGCATCAGCAATTTACGTGTGATCCGATCATTTCATATTACCTCGTTTTGAATACTGCTTTTGTGTATGCACTTTCTATTGTTCTCGTTTAAAAAAATGTTAGAGTTGCCATCATGTTTTAAAATGGTGTTTTAGTTCAAAATGAAAATCCTGGGAGAAGTTCTTTCGTACAAAGATGTGAATTTAACTTGTGAAATTGAATTTAATAACAACCAATAAGATATTGTTAAGCCAAAGTCCTTATGTGTGTTCTTGAAAGTTTCCATCGGCAACCAGGAATAACAGGATGTACTACTTTCAAATTTCTTCATGAGGTGTCAACATTGAGCTTTGTTCATTAAACATTTCCCGAAATCATTCAAAAAATAAGTTGGGAACTGTTATAAATCAACGAACTTTGGAGCAAATCAAATTCCAATCTATTTTTGTGGTGATGATTATGGGTTCTAATAAGGTGAAAGTAATCGTGATCTACCTCGCGTGGCTTTGCCATATTTTGCTATATTCTGGTGCTATCCTCGCTCTACAGCTGTGAGAAAGAAAGTTTTCATTGCATTAAGCCGTGGTACGCCAGGAAAGTTTCACGAGAAGACTGTTAAGTGAACGAGATCGTCTCATTTAAGAAAGCTGTTCATTATATTGAGCCCCTTTCTTAACGCGTTCTCACGCCCGGGAAATATGTAGTTGTTTTTTTACGTGCCTACCTACCATCTCCATGATAGAGAAAATTAGTTGTAATTCAGGTCATTCCTGAGAAGCCGTTTCAAAACAGAACGTAATTGTGGCAATGCAGATTATATGTTACAGAACGTGCTTGAAAGTTTCTTGAATCAAGTCAAAGCCTGCGTTGCTTTCTCAGCTAACACAAAGCAGAAGTGATAGCAAATTTTTTGCTTTCAAACGAGTCTTGGAGGCAGCCAGAGCTCAACGGTCATGTAGCGTGACAGAAACGACCCGTGGCTGCGTGAAGGGTGGTGATCTTTCAGTTCAATTTTATGTCTTTGTCGACACAGAAGCAGTGAAAGGTGAAACTCTGTGAACTGCTTCACACGGAGTAAGCATTTCTGTTGTCTTTGCTTTATAAGACTCACACTTCTCTGTATAAAGGAAAATACAGCAAGTTGCAAAATTGTTGTTATTTGTTTGATGTTCGAAAGCAGTTAACCGTATTGTTTACTGAGTTTTAATCCAATGGTAGGTATATATGATTTACTTTCCAGCGTGTGAAGCAACACAAACAATTTCACAAATTGTAAGCATATAATCTTAGTTTAAAAAAATTCATAGATTGTCTCAAAATTTTCGAAAATATCGTTGCCAAATTTTTCATAACTAGTGGAATTATTCTATATTAGTGGAAAACTTCTCGGTTTCAAACTATGAAAAAAAAATAATTTTACCAGAAAGTCCCCGAATACCTATCAATTTTGACCATCTTGTCTGTTGGATAGGTCCCAAAACATTAAAAACTATGTATGATCTGTCTAAGTTTTGTACGGGCATTTGCTGCAGTTTATTCAAACGACATTGCACACGACAGATCGCTGCATCAAGTTGTTGTGTTACTTTCTTTATAATGTACATTCACCAGTAATTCAATTTCACTCGAAATCTTTTTGTGTTTCGGATCACTGAGCATTGAAATGAAGCATGACGAAAGTTCAGAGATACGTCAGGCGTCTCTGCACGACCGCCGCACGTACCACCATTCCCAACACTTTTTGCTCATGTGAGCGGTCTCAAAATTATTTCAAACTTCCTGTTTCGTTCCGGCAATGAAAACTTGAGATTCTCTGATTCTGATTTACCTTTCCACTCATTCGCTGCAAAGACTGGATAAAAATTTGACCTTTTTTCTCGAAGAATAATTTAGATGCTTCTCTTAACCCCTTCAGTCACAAGATTAAAAATACACGAGATAAAAATGTCCAATATATTAGACGAGGGGACTAATGGGGTTAATCACATAAAATATTATTCATACAGGTCAAAATCAGGTGAAAAGCTTACTTTTTCGAGAAGGAAATTTCTATTTTAATAAGAAACATAATTTTCAGCTTCTTCAATTGCAACTGCTGATGTGAAACCCATATTTTCCCAAGTACTTAACACGTTGACTCCGAAGTGATACGTATGTGTACTACGTAGGGTAGGTTCTGTAATTTTTTCAGATCCTTCTAGTGACTATGCGTACAAAGTGAAGTTTTACACCAATCAGGCAATCGGAGTCAACGTGTTAAATATCATATTGCGCTTCTGAGTATGCCGGCGTGCCCAGATCGTACTCAAAGTACAGGAGTCACTGGACAAGCCACATCTCGCTCCTACACAAAATGTCTGAAACATTTAACACGCTGTCAAAACTTCAAAATGTGTTCGTTTTATTCGATGAACTGAACTAGTCCATTTCTCCCAGTCGATTTCACGTTTCAAATTAAAACTTAGAGCAGTAAAATACAACTAAGAATTTACGAGTATAAAGAGTTGAGTGAAAGGCTATTGCTCGGGTGGTTGCCCCTCGTCGACAAAAAGTCTCTGAACCATTCAGAGCGAAAATACTAAGAACAAAGCTACCGTAGTCCTTCTGGCTCCATTAAGCGTTTTTCTGTACCTAAACTTTCATCGGAGTAGCGTAATAGAAGTATAAAAGTTTCCTTTCATCGACGGCAAAAAATTGTAACGCTCCCACTCATTGAAAATACGAAGAGACGTTCTGAAGTATACAATTAGTTAGCCACGGTATAACCAAGGGGATTAAGCAACAAATAGAGAGCAAATTTTTGTCTGTGTTACAAAAATGTGTGTTAACAATCGAAATTTATCCTGCATGAAATTCAATTTATGCACAACTGGTGCCTTTAAAGAAAGCTGCATGTCATCTGAGTTTATTCTCCCTAGGAAAAGTCATTGTTCGTTTACAGCGCAAATGAAGTGGAGTAAACACAACAAGCTCTTTCCTGCACTTGATTTTAGATGTATTCGTGCACACATTTTATTTAAGATTTAGTGAAAACTCCAAGATAGCATGCCCTCAGCATGTATGTACGTGCGTTCTTTCGACCTGCCACACTACACGCAGGAGGTGGGCAAGGGATAGGAGAATTGTCTATCGTAGCATTAACAAAAACTTGTACCATACTTCCCTTGCTCATGAAGTGATGGAAGATGTCAGCGCTGAGCTTTAGCTGCTCTTGACTCTCATTGGAGAGCCCGAGGTGTAGAAAGCGGCTTGCCTGGAGAAAGGTGCACTGCGACTTGCAAACGCCGCGCTGGAACTGCTTGAGCTGCACATCTGCATCTTTGTTGTAATTACTGCAGCACGCTGCATTCTATGATGCACGGTCAGTGTCCCACCACCGCATTCTATGATACATGGTCAGTATCATAACACTGCATTCTATGATACATGGTCAGTGTCCCACCACTGCATTCTTTGATACATGATCAGGGTCCCAACACGTTCGTTCAGCCATGATACCTACGTACATTCATTTGAATACAAGAACTTAAAAAACAGTGAGCATCGTGTATTGATCTTGTTTAGCAGCTGGAGAAAATTAAATTATTTACTAGAGTTACATTAGAATGATACGTAAAAATCAGCCACTAAATCATGATTCGTTGGAACAACTTTAGAATATTTACACCGATAAATAATGCAAATTACAGGCCAATGATATATGATATAATGTGTGTGTATTGTTTTTCCGCATTTCTCACAATTGTATTAAAAGAATTTCAGCAGTGCAGACGATAAATACCAACCCATACTCATACGAAGTTTCAGTCTTCTCAAAAACACCTTATACTCTCTAGCTTATGGAAATGATATATTTTTTATAAAAATACAATGTTTCCAAGTTTTCCCAGATGGTTGACCAATACCATGTGGCCCATTGAATTATATATGGTTCCTGTTTTTCAGTTTTGTTTGATCATCTGTTTGTGATTGTAAAAAGTTCATTTGAGTCTTGGACAGGACAGAAAGCACGTCACAGGAGGTATTAATAGGACAAGAAAAAGGCGGACAAAAAGAATGGAAAGATTTGTGTATGAAAGTCCCCAGAATTTTTGACTATCTTATGCATGTTTTTTTTGTGCAGTTGACATTATTCTCTGTTAGATTATCTGATTTCAGATTCAATTTTAGCTTCTGTAATAGTTGACAAGTATATTTTGTTATGAGAGTAGTTTATTTCTGAATCAAAACGTGCGTATTTTGAGAAACTGTCAAACATATGTCAAGTTAGATTTGCATTATTAAAGTTGACGAGAAAATATCAAATTATTTATTGCAAAAGTTGATGATAATGTGTTGGGAGATTTCACTGAAGCCGTAGGTAGTTATCTATTTCATGCTGTTTTAAAACATTGAAAATTGATTGATAATTCATTTCAATAAACAGTTAGTTCAGGAAAGTGATTAAATGGGTCTTTTTTCAATGCTGATTACTTTAAAGAGACTTTACCACGGAATACTGATACATAAAATTGAGAGAAAAACGTTACAAATCGTTTAGCTGATATTCAATGCTGAACAAAATATTAACCATCATTTGAAGGAAAAGTAGAGCTTCACGCAATCATAGGTATGTTTCTAGACGAACAATTTATATTATAATAGAATAAGTTTTAAATTACTACACTATATCGCTTCTTATTTCCTACAACGCTTAAACACGAACGAAAAAGGCACTTGAGGTACGCATGTGACTTGTAGCACAACAATAGATGGCAGGGCTCATATCTCCATGCACCTCTAGCGTTTAATTCTGTCAGTGTTGACTAGAAAGGTTGCACAATAGCTCTCTTGCTCAACGTATCACGCTCCGAGTGCATGGTCGGACAACTCCACTCATTCTTTTGCGTTCCCTTTGTTTCCTCGTAACATAAAGCCGAATAAAAAATATCCGGCATCTACGCAGTAGCCTGCGTGTGTCTCTTACGTGTGGACATGCCTATGCTTGAGTAAATTTTAAACTCGTTTTAAGCATAAACAATCTTTCATACTTTAGCAGACTGAGAAGAGAAGAACAAAAGTTGCAGAATTGTTCCTTTTTTCACAGTACAATGCCCTGCTGTGAATAGTATGTACGCAAAACCACCGATACGATCTGCGAGATAAGCATTTTCAAGGACTGCAAAACTATGTAATTTTGTGTACTCTGTGTGCAAGCTCTTCGTGTGTATTGGGCAAAACAACCCTGAGGAGTTAACGACTTGAATCTCAATAGCGATTTTGAGCGCGTAACACAAGGTGACGTGCCCACAGAGAATTCCACAATGGGTGCACATGTGGAATTCAATAGCATATTTATTTGTATTTACGTTCACAGAAATCGCTTTATCGCGTAATTACCTATACGTAGAAAAGCTAACTATTGAACTATTGAATTAGTCTTTAACAATTATTTTTAGCGTGATGAATATCCTTGAAATGCAAATTCAATTGATTTGAAAAGAAACATTTTGAAGAAGCATAAAATAGTTCAATTAATAGTTAATTCACTCAGTTTCCTCGACAAAAAAGTTGCTTGATAAACAGAGACGTACGTGCATCGCAGAATAGCCAAACCCAGGCTAAGCAGTCAACTTGAAGTTACGAAAATCTCACCTAATGTTTAAATTGAGAACGGGAGACCTATTCCTCTGCAAAGAAGGCAAAAAGGGAACGCAACTGACGGTTTTCCAACTTTTAGAGCACGTTAACATCAGGGAGCTTCCAATCGAACATCTTTTTTACGCCTTGCGAGGCATCTTCATGGGTAATTAACTCTTCCCACAACAGTCAGTTCCGTACTGCTTCAACTTCTTTTTTCGTTCAAACGAAAGAAAATGTACACAGAAACGCAACAAAACATCCAGAAGACTGATAATGCATTCAGGAATATTAATTCTTAGAAGGGACACGATAATGCACGAATATACATGCTTCACTATATTTCTTCCCTTCACTTCACTCAACTTAATTAATGATTGACTACTTTCTTTTCGAACAAAATTTAGGATCTTCCTTGGTCAAACTATGTACTTCAAAAAATGCATATGAAGTCTGGTTTAGATACACGGTTAGTGTCAATTCTTCAGCTATAAAAATTAACAGCGCTTGAAAGTATTTCTCAAAATGACCTCGTCGAGCACAAAAACAACTAATAAGATGTAAATGGTATATTTCATTTTGTATACAGTAACATTTTTCATTACGTACACGAGATTAACGTTTTATGACACTATTCCTAGGAGAAAGAACCTGAGTTATTTATTTTTTAGGTTTTAGCTCTAGGATTCACACTTATACGAATCGCATGACTAGCACACATCTGCATGATTCTATATCATACAGATGATCTGGATGACACTACACAACCACATAGCTCTCGAAAACTGAATATTGAACATTCGATTAGGAAATTGTTCTCAAAAGCAATACATATAAAGTGTTACTAATAATGTGTGCAGTGTCGTGGCATTAATAAGTCACATTAGCTTATGTATCATTCACACACTAGGATTTTCAGGGATCTTTGTCATGGAATGACTAATAATCCTTTATGATTTATTACTATTCGTTTTTAGACACTAAATATTTATCTTGTAATTGGGCACTTCTTCACTTTGAGAAAATAAAAATAGATATTCAGTTCTGTGTAATAAATTGACTCGACGGAAATGAAGGCTCGTTAAGCATGACTGGCTCACGTGCAAAATAATAGCAAAATAATACCTCATGCGAGCAGCAGAACGTTGTAGTGAGGAGTACCGCCTCCGTCTCAATAATGAAGCAATCGTCAACAGTCACGTGCTTGAGGTTCCTGTTTCTGAGCTTGATTTGACGTGGCTATAGTGAATCACTGCACAGGCTTTCGACCCACTCACCACTTTACTACTTTTAATATATCAAGGCGCCTGTTTTCCACTCGACAGCACAGTTGCATTATGAAAGCTGAAAAACGTTCGCACTCGATAAAGTTCGTAACTCAAACGCAAGTGTTTTAATTTAATAATATTTCGTAAATTATACTAGTTCATTATTTCACCCAGCGCTTGCTAATGCTTTCCGCTCTGAATTTTAGTTTTTCTAGCCCTTATAGTTATTCTGTCATTTAACTTAAAGTCGGTGCCCAACACGTTTCTGTATGCAAGCGTTGTAAGATCTGCGTCATTTTGTTGCATAAATATTTACTGATTAAATTTCAGACGAACAAAATTTATGTGTCATTCAGAGAAGAATATGACAGAGGATATTTGTAATCGATGCATGACATAGATCATTGCGAGCTAAACCCGCTACACTTCCGGCCATTCTGATCTTTCCTTTGTAGTGTCACCATCACGCAGCGCTCTTATGTGGGCGAGCAACACGTTCACCCCCTGCACGCTCACCATGCTGCAAAATTCTAGTGTTCTCGATAGAGTACCGAAATTTTTTCCACCGATTTTAACATACTGACAGTGTTAAAATGTTAAATCAATCACTATTTCACGCCCCCTCCATCCACTCTTCCAAAATCAAACGTATGTAATTCGATACTACGTTCAGGCACCGTTTCCAACTTATGTTCCTACAGATGTACAAGGTGTCTCAAAAAAATGTACTCACACTTCGAATGACGAGATCCTTTATTTATGAACATACAGTGAAATAGAATAGCTTCGAATACAGAAGACAAATGTGATTAAAGAATCATGTTCGCAAATGTTCGAATTGACGACCATTATTGTCCAGACAACGCTGATAACGCACACCAAGGGTGCGTTACATTTACAATTTTTTGAGACACCCTGTATTTTTTTCATGCCTTTTCCTATCGCCACCTGCACACCCACGCTTTCCTAACACTCGTTGAGACAGAGCAATTAATCTCTCGCCATTTACCCTTTTACTCACTTCATCCATGCCCTTTAAAGCAAATACGTGCCTTTCGTTTTCGGGTTGAGTCATAATTTTGGCTAGTCAAAACACGTTCGTGTGAAGCAACAGCTTGCCCATAAGATAAGCATTTAATGTTAGGTGGTTAAACTTGGATCTCTAACACCATATTCTGAGTCCAGCGCCATTCAAAATCCTCAAACATTTGTCAGAAGATCATGATTTAATAAGTAATACCACGATATCTACAATAACATGTGTATGATTATAAAAGTTCGTCTTTCATCATTTGCAAGATTTACAACATCTGAAGAGCAACTCACAGACAGTTGTAACTACTGAGCCTCGGAGAACTGCATTTCTGAAATGTCAGCACTAGGATTCAGAAAAAACAACTGCAGATCACTCAACCACCAGAAATTTGCAAGTGACAGAAACATTTGTCTAGTGAATCGATTGAACTTTCCAGAGTATCAACCAACAGCACAAGAGTGGGCATTCGTAGCTGTTGTAGTTCATGACTTGACGACTACAGCAGTGACATCTGAATTACTTCAGATGTTAGTGTACACTAGTTAAAAATAATTACTGCATGAAGACTACCTCTCTGTTTAAGAAAATTCGATAGAGTACACTTAGTATTTCATAAATGGGGTGAAGAAAATAATTTTGTTTGATTCCAGTTAGTCACTAAGTAAGACTTCACTCTTTGCACACTAACGTTGCATTTCGGAAACGCCTGCTTCGAAATGAAAATTTGCTTATGACCTTTGGAAGAGGAATATCTGTCTCGAAATTGAACTGACTTTTTGTAAACTCATCGATATATATTCACTGGCTTACCACTAGTTTGATATTTTTACAGATATAAAAGGCATTCCGACTTTAAAATAGGCAAAACGTGAACAAAAGGCTCTGTGGGGATTCAGCACCACTAATGTTCAAAGAAAAGAAAGTTTATGCATCACTATTGCTAAAACTATGGACATTAAGAAAAAGTACAAAATTATTTAGCACTCTTCGAACTAATTTACACATTAGTGTAGTTTGGGCTTATTTGCCTGTTATTGCGTATTTTTTTGCAAATTACACACATTCCCCAATTACTTATTGTGCAAAAGTCATGGGAAGCTCATGATCCTTCGAATCTTGTATTCAAAATAGTAGCTTCTATTTTTCATTGTGAACATCTCGTAGCTTCTTTGCAGTGCGTTTTTTGGCTGTAAAAGTGTGCAAAACAGTCGACTTTGAAACTTTAAATGCATATTCACATTTACAAAACATCGTTACCGAAGCTGATGTCAAGGCCTTCCAATGATTGAGTTTGACTGAGGGCTACGATCGAGTCGTCATGTTCTGCGAAGGTCCATAATTTAAGACTTTCAAATTTTCTAACCGTAAAAAAACACCCCAACATAGTCAAACGCAGACGAACGTTGTCGAACAGCACAATTTTTGCATGAGTGAAAAATCGGAACCGCATGCAAAGTTTGAACAATAATAAGAAAAATACTCTTATTTTGAGATATTTTTTCAATAGGTTGAGTTGCAACGAGTGAATAACGCAATACCCTGAAAACAGCTCTTTCTCGGTATTGCGTATTAATTGTGTATTTAAAAAATACGTTACTGATTCTTCACGATACAGTACAATACAATTACTCCTTCTAATTAAAGACATGACCTGTCTGCTGTTACGGTGTTGAATTGCACGTTAATTTCGGACTCAGATTGACCTAATGTAAACGATATCGTTCCCCAAACTCGCAATTTTATCTGTAAGTAATACTAAATTCATTTCGTAATCACCCACTGATGTTCAGAAGAGAAAGTGCCCGAGAAGATTTTTCCTTGACCCATGCCCCTTGTGTTGCGCTGTTCTCAGCGTCGGCGGCCCTGAAGCAACGCTTGAATAGAAAACAGGAAACGTGACTTTTAAGTTTCGTCGTGCATCGTTTGCGAAGTGGCGTCGCTCCGGAATGCTAGAGAAACGCTCCGCACAGCTTTCCTGTCATAGTTTCAATGGTCTTTTACGAACTGCATATCAGGCATTACAGTCGCTTATAATCGGAAAAAACAAAGGCGATTTCAATCCATATGATAAGACGTTCTTTGGAATTTTGGCACTAGATCCAGCTGTTCAGATAACAAAAAAGATGCAGGGTACATTGAAGAGCGTTGTAACTTGCCAAATTATTTTCTAAATGATTGTAGCGTCAATATTTTTACCTTTTCTTTGGTGCATAGGCAAATTTGAACTGTAGCAGTAGAAAATTTCACCTTGTTTAGGAAAGTTCAGCATTCTTGCACTAAATTTAGTATGGAAATTTAACTTTAATACAAATGTAGGTGTCCAGTAAGAGTCCTCTTATCAATTCAAATTGCATTTTCTCGTCCTGCTTCGAAACAGTTGAGGTCATGAGTTTTTCTCTGAAGCACCTTCTAGTCCTCACGATGTCTCTAAGTTTTATATATATATATATATATATATATATATATATATATATATAAAAGGCAATTTCAATTCATATATACATTTATATATAACTTGGAGTGAATAACTATGTATATGATAGATGAATTACAGCATTCTTATATACATGAATGATGTAATTCCTCCGTGAACAACTGCACACCTACGGCTATGCTCACAGTCCAATATACATTTGTAGACGTGATTCAGTGTAATCTACAGCGCATCATATACTCAAGTACAATCTCTCAACCGATGGTTTTTCGTATTGCAAAAAATCAGAAACCCTTCAAATTTCTTACCATACTATCATAGAATAATTTTCAATTTTTTTACCGCAGTGAATGACTGTGAATTTTTGTGAGCTAGCAGTGCGGCAACAAATGAAAGCTATGTTGATCTTGCAGCGACTTTCCATGCCGCCGCCGCCGCAACGCTCGGCCATGCAATAATTCATACCGATGTCCCTGTTGGCTTTCAGCCACTCTTCACTATAACGCAATTTTGAAGAGAACGTCACTTACCTAAACTGCAGTAAACTTGGTCGGGTAACGTAGATTGTTAATTCTAAGAAAGTTTTCAATCATCGAGAGTTTAATGACATTGATTTTTCAAGCATCCGATTTCAAAACCTGCTGTTGGAACTCATATATCAGTGGTAGTGCATCTTATTTGAAAACATTTTAGATATACATGTATATTAGGTTGTAAATTTGGCACGTTAAAAAAGAAGCAACGGAAGAGACATGTGCCTTAGATCACAAACTTAAAACTGTTACTGTTAAATCTATGTATGTTGGGATCATTGTGCATTTGGAATTGTTTATGGATTCATGACCGGCATGAATATCAAAATAAACTTGCTGACTGTTCAGAAACGTTCTTAAATTTTTTATTAGAAAAGGTCTCTAAACTTTCATTGCGTGTTTTTTATCTCTGACAATCCCTTCACAAACATCGTTCTATGAAAGTGAAGAGTCATCATTATTGAAAAGTTCCGTTGACGTAGAATGTAAATTAGAAATATTCAGCATCCAAAATTACCTAGGAAACTTGTATTCATGCATCGGAGAGCTATTGCTAAAACGATGGTGATAAGACCTCTTTCTAAAATCTTGAATCACAGCTGAAGAATGGAGACAACGTACGCCGTATTAATTAGGGCCATTTTTGCAACTGTTTGAAAGGAAGTTTAGTCTTTAAATACTAATGTATGTGTTAATATCTACCAAGGCTTTGTAAAGAAAAGTCAGAAAAAATGGTCTACCGTTGTCCAAAGTAAAATAAGGATAACATTCATTTATGGTCTCATTTGTGTCAGATTCAACGAAACAAATCCACTTGATATTTCGCTTACAAAAATATCAAACATGCAAATAAAAGTTCTGAAGCTGCGCAAAATAATAGCGATAGCTCGCGTCCGTCAGACCACAGACAAACGTTCTAAGGAGGAAATCACATACAGAGCCGCGCGATGGTGCAGTTCTGACCGTGCTAACGCGGGCTCCAAGCTTTTGGTGAAAGTCAGTTTCTCTTGGCAGTTCAACGACCTCAACCCTCCTAGCACCCCACTGCTAACCTCCCAAGCAGTCGTTCTCAACAACGAGGGCGTGCCCTCGCGAACAAGTAAAAAACAAATCAATATTTCAACATGGTACCTAATAGGAGTCGGGTATGAAATCTATTACAATGACTTGTTTGACTCAATATGAAGACTTTTTTCATTGGTAACGCTCATTACTGCAAGATTGGTTCTCAGTTTGGTACACGCTTTCGAATTGGTCGAAATAATTCGTTTAACGAAAACTTTTTTATAAACAACAAACAGAAGGAAAAGAATTTCGAGATGTGTGACCTAGTCTGAGTCACGACTTGCTTTTAGCATGGCCTAAATTTGCCTACTGGTAAACTTTCAGTGCTTCATCTTCTTCTCATTATAGTAAATTCTGCGAAAATAAATGATGACCAAATAGTATGATAGAAAATTATCTTACACGTATGTGTACTCATATAAATTAGTATTTAAATGTTTATATATAACTCACAAATGATCTGTATTCAAGTATACTTTCTCCAGACGATAGTTCGTTAAGATATGAGTTCAGCATTCGTAAAGCATGATTTAAATAGTATGCTAACGTCAGTAAGATTGTTACTGCATAAATACAGTCATATATATGAAAATATTCAAGACCTAACGGTTTAAATTGCACGTATTATACAATAATTTAGAGGGGTCTCTCGAGTATTATCCGTCAAACGTACCTCAAGTTCTATACATATAATCTTCAGATAGTAACGTGCGGACTGAACTTCAAAGGTTTAGCATTTTTCATGTAATATCATTTCTTAGATTATTCCGAGATAAAAAATTATTGTACTTCCTTATAGATATTTTTTTTGGTTGAGACGTGCTAGCCTGAAAGAACGTATAGCGAACCTCATTTGATTGCCAATCAACGAACTGGATCAAAACACCCAATCGAGCTTTGTCTGATGTAATGCAATTAGTGTTCGCTTAATTCCCTCAACATATCCAATTATGTGATTGACACATTTTCGATGGGTGCGTTTGAACAAGAAGAAGAATTATGAAAACTCTAAGTTGGAGGAAGCTCAAAATTATGTTCCAAGAAATATTTCAGAATGATTCTACATCTGTTGTATGATGTGTCAAATTTTTATGCCATGAGAAGTAGCTCATTTAAAGTAGATATGTTCTACGATACTTGTAAATCATTTGATGCACTGAAATTAAAAATACGATCTCGTTCAGGAATTTTGAATTAGTGCGACTATTGACGTTTCATTTCCTGTACTAAAATATAGCTTTAAAATGCTACAATTGGGTTGAACTTGAAGTGACTAACTTCAGTATTTTTTGTGGCTTCTAAATTGAGAGGATATCTTTATTCTTTTTGGGCTCAGTTTGAACACACTATGGATTTAACTTACAACGACTTATGTGTTCACCAGCTCTTTGTATACCTCTCGAACAATTTTTTCTGGCAATATGGCCTCATCATGTGTTTTATTTACAGCATTAGTACACTGCTTGAAAGTACGAGCCCTTTTATCCCGCTCTTCAGGCCCTTGCATTGACTGCTATCACGCTAATGCCGCTCCTAGAAATCCTGTCCGTCACGAGGACTCCTCTGTTTAGGACCATGTGGTCGCCTAACTGTTGTTAGGGACCGGTTCCTTTCACTTTCAGAGAAGCTCCTATGTTAATCGTACGGACGGGGCTGGCGACCAAGAGGACGCATCCTGGATGTTGTGCTTGTGCAACAATAGTTTGAGTGCAGGATGCATATGTCATGTTTGTTGCTTCTACCACTGTGTCTATTAAGCAGGAGGGTTTGTACGCCTCTCAACTTCATTCTCGTGCTCATATAAGTTCATTTTTACCTGTGCCAAAATATAAATGAATCCTAAGACGAAAAAATTACAATACGAAAAAGTTAAATCCACTGACACACTGAGCTGATGAATCATAAAATACTCTATAAACTCAAAGCCATTTTGGTTTCTTACCATGACCTTCACCGCCGAGTGTAGAAATTTCCCTTTATTACTTTTCTCTACTAAAGAAAAATTATTCAAAAGGGTATATGTTATCATACACTCTATGATCAGATTACCATTCCATGAGACTTTTTCTCGTGATACCCACAATGACTAAGTATGAAGTGATTGTCTCGTATTTGTACGACAGCGAATATTTTATTAATATTTGTATTTACTAACACACGCAACAATCAGTACAAATTGACTTCAGTCAGGCATGCCATTTAAACTCAGTAGTACGTAATTTGTTGGTATTTTTACGAACATGGCCATTTTCTGAGCAACTTCACCATTTTCAGTCAGTCGAAATGACCCTTTCAGCTTGTCTTTGACGATTCTGTTCGAAAATAGCGATCCACTGTCCCGTGGATAGTGATTTTTCCTGTTGAACTCGAGGTCAATTGGGCCTGGTAACTTCTATAGAATTCGTAGCTATTATGCTTTAATATTATTATCTCAATTATTCTGGAGTAGCTACTCCACTTGTTCGACCAGAGACAGAAGTTTCAGTCCTCTCACACAAAACATATTAGCAAAGGCTAGTACAAAATTACTGTACTTTAAAAATATGGTTATTTTATGATCGATGAATTTCAATCATTTTATCACTGCAATTGTAATAATACGAATAAGTGAATTAAAAATTTTCTTAATTTTGAAATCGTCTATTTTCGACCATTTAATATTTGGTCTTTGAATGAATGCATTTAATGTATGAATGATCGAAAATATTCATGTGGAATTGCATGATTGTGACAGTAAAATATGATTCTGAAAACATCGCAACTTCAAGGGATAAATTCTAACTTGAACGTTTAACCTTTGATCTGTGCTGAACAAAAACAAAATCTTAACCTTCAGTGCAACTAACCACGTGCGCTAAAAAGGTTAATACAGACTTCGTATGAAAATAACAAGAACAAATGAATGTACACCCTAAATGTCAAGAAACAAGATTACATGGTCGCTTTGTTTTTGAATACGTCGCCATGATAACTGAAATACAATACTATTAATGAAATAGTTCTTCTTTGTTTGTAAACGAATGTTAAATATATTGATTGTTTATTAAATTCCTTCTCATGATACCTAATCTTGACAAATTAAATTTGGAAATTTGATTGAATGATGGACTGCTATTTATGCTTAATTTTTTATCCATTGAATAAGGCCTTTCAACAAATTTGCCTTCATGTTTTCATATGATTCGAAGTGATGAATGTCTGTCTTAGAAAAAAGTATTGATGCATACCCACTACCACGTAAATCTATACTATGTGCGAGAAAATGCCTCTCAGCCAAACTATGCAAAATTAATCCTAACAATCAAATCACCGCTGTCGACAGCTGCGAGGTGTTGCAATAGCTCATGCCGTCGCTCTTCCAGGTCATTTGCGGTCATCATGACTTGTGTTTGACGGTGAGAGGGAGTTCAGCGAAGTATTGCTGCCGCACTTGAGTGCGAAGTTGCTGGAGGCACTAGAAGAGCGGCGTTTTTTCCGATACTTGATAACGTGTTGCTGCTGGCACTTCAGAGTGAAATATTGCTACCAGCACTTGAAAGCAAAACGTTGCAGCTGGAACATGCGACCAAATGTTGTCGGCAGCAAAACGTTACAGCTGGAACATGAGACCAAATGTTGTCGGCAGCATATGGACACTAAGGGCTGCTGCCTGCACCTTAGAATGAGGTATTTCTATCAAGACTCAAGAATATAACTGAGGGTCCATGTTGCAACCGGTGCTAAAGAATGAACTGCTGCTACCACCACCTTAGAGCTGCGATACTGCTCGTCTATGGGAGAAGCATGGTACTGTATAGGGTTAAGATTTTAAAGTATTTTCGATACATTAGGTCGAGATACTTTTCTCAAAGTATTAAAGTTTTCGGAATTACGAATTATCAAAAGGGTTTCGAAATACAGTAGCAAGACCTTGTGTAAATGCATCGTTCTTCAACTAAACATCCAAGAATAGAAGAAACAAAGAATAGTTTGGTGGCAAATATTAGCTACTATTATAAGAGACAGTTAAGTAATGCGATGATTAGGCTCATCTAATCCACTTTTTGCTATTCTGTTCAGCGGGCTGCAGCGACCTCAAGAACTGTACCGAACTAAATTTAGCATGAATCCTAATCGCGAGATGTTTTTAGAAAAACTAGTTTTCTCTAGATTAAAACTGAATGATATTTTGCGTAGATCACCTTCTCGCATAAAATAAATTTTTACAGTAGGCTTAGTTTTAAATTATGTAAAGCTCTTTTAATTTTTACACTTTCCCAAGAGCTTCGGGACCAATTCTTGGCGGTCATGAATCATTAGCAACAAAGTTTCAACTACTTGTAATTTCCCGGCATTTGAGCCCGTAAAAAATAGTTCATTGAAGTGCGTGACCGTGGTCTCTTGACTGCGAGGTTAGTCTTGCACCGAGGCAGTTATTTTGATAGCATTTAGCGCAAAGCTTGCTCGTTATTTTCCCTAGCTCACGTGGCCTTCTGCGAGACAAAGCTACCATAAATAGTGAGCGGTCACCCCGTACAAAAGCTCATTGTCCTGTGTTCAATATCAGCGACATCACTGCTTATGAATAAAAAAGTACGCCATTTTTTATGATGTATGTTTGTTTCCTCCGCTGAGCATCGTAGTCGTTTTTGCTTCTAAGT
This sequence comes from Trinorchestia longiramus, assembly GCA_006783055.1. NCBI lineage: Eukaryota > Metazoa > Arthropoda > Malacostraca > Amphipoda > Talitridae > Trinorchestia > Trinorchestia longiramus. The sequence goes on from VCRD01000475.1 coordinate 234,865, forward strand.
CTTATCTCTCTTCGATCATAAACTGCTGGAGTGATGTTGTCTGGTGCAAGTTTTCTTCTTTCTGGCGTTACAAAATAAGTCTTTGAAGAGAGGGTATCATTTTATAGGTGCAATTTTGTTAACTTTCAAACATTGGAAACAACATGAAAGCTGTTCATTAAGATTTCCTCCACAAACAAACTCACGGAACTTCACTCGCTCGAAACCTCATGCTCTCTTACGTTTTAAACATCACATCCATCTACACGAAAAAAATTAACTCCTCAAATGAAGAAATTACTGATAATCCAGCACTATTTACGCATTGCGTCTCTCAGAACTGCGCGACAGCCATGTTGAAGTCTGACCTCTCGAGCGATACGCCGCAAGGAGCGACTGAGTGCGTAATTCTTGCACCATCGCCCGCTTCTTGTGTGGTGCGCAATGTTCGAGGAGGTGCAGCGAGAAGCTGCAACACATCCAGTGCAAGTCTTTTTAACCGGCACCCATGGGACTTCTGCAGTTGCCGGTTAATAAAAAGTGCCGTTATTTCAGGCGATCCCTTAAAAATGGCTTAAAACTTTATTTAAACCTCCTATTATATCACCCAAGTAACCACAAACAATTCATAGACACGCTAGACAAAAAAGGAAAACAATATCAATCGTAAGTGCCGGTAACAAGGAATTCTACTGTACTCATATACGACTGTGGAAGCTGCAAGCGTGAGTTTCAGCTTCGAAATTTATGGCTGTAATTCTGCCGTAACTTCGACTCTGACACAAATATGACCGTGATCATTTCAGATAGCAGCGATGCCACTATAAACTGCAATAAAGTATGATGAAGGTCACGCTCTTTTGTGAGCAATTAACTTCATCATTTCTTGTTTCACTCCTGTTATTGCATTATCCAATCTTACATCAAATTATTTGATTATATAATTCATTCCTAAAAAACCGCTAAAAATGTAAAAATAACGTAAAAATAGCTGTTATTTGTAATAAGATCGAGTATTATGCATAGGAAGGGATTTTATGCAAAAAAATTTACACAACAACCATTCTTGATTACTTCAATCAATTTTGTCGGCATTTATCAAACTAACTTACTAGTAGCTCCTGATGAATGTTGCTTTCTGTGCTCAGGCTCCAGCCAAATTGGAAACAATGCAACGCTGAGAAAAAGAAACAAGCAGAATCAATCCCCTGGACGAGAGAGACGCTCATTATACACCCTCATTGTAGTTGATCTGCTATTGTGATCATCACTGCACACGCTGTATGACGCCATAATTAGCTTCATTTCAATAAACTGCTAGCGACGAAAAAATTTGGCGTCGAAAACTTGAACGGCATTCGATGTGCCTCATTGGAACGCTGTCGATAATTTGGTATGGAGGCTCAGAGGCAATAAAATGCCAGGCATTCCTGCCTGTCTCGCCCTGATTACAGGGACAGAGTGTATTCTTTTAGGGCCGTGATGTTACCTATTTAAATTCATTACAGAGGTTCGTACATTCCTGATTTGTACGAGCTCCTGTATAATGGTGAGCTTACCAAATGGCTTTCAATACTGCCAAGAAAAGAGACAAAACTAGATTTAGGAAATATTTTGCACGAAAATGCATAAAATGAACAAAAATAAAGTAAATGAATAACTAAATACATTAGGTTGGAAAAATAAAATTTTTTCTGGATAATTTTTTTATCTTCCTCTGAGCCTCTCGATTGCTGTTTTAAATGAAATCTGAGTTCTATTGTGTCCTTGAAAGGAACCGTGGATCCATTTTTAGAAAGAATTGTTACTGGGGAAGAGAAATGGGTTTTCATAACAATACTCAAGACAAAAAAACAGCTCTTGAGTAAATATGCAACTCCACAACGAGTTTCACAGCAAGTACTACACCCGAGAAAGCTCACACTCTGTTTATGGAGGGACTTGAAACGACTGGCTCACTAAGAGCTATTAAACCCCACACAAACAGTCGTATCTGCAAAATACTGCCCACAACGTAAAGATCTAAAGACTGCCTTTCCCAGAAAATGACCAGTTGCTCAATAGGAAAATTGTTGTGTATGACAATGCTTGACCGCATACAACAACAATCACTCAGGAAAAAAATCGTGAGTTTTAATCGGGAAGCGTTACCTGACATCGCCCCATTTGATTACCATCTTTTTAGTCCATTGCAATATCTCTCAAGTAATACAATTTATGAAAATTATAAATAGCTAAACCAGGATCTTGATTGGTTTTTCTCTTCAAAATTCAAATATTTTTTAAGAAAGTATTAAAAAACCTTGTGAAACGATGATGAAATACCATTGACAAAGAGGAAATATATTGTCATGATTACACATCAGTAATTTGTGATTTTTTACATTATATATGCCATGACGAAACACCGACATTATCTCTTTTCTAATCTGATATTTCACATCCATCATGTGAGGAAGTAGTCAAAAACCTGAAATCAAAGCCTAAAACACGAAGAAAATAAAGCTACGTTTAGTTTCGAACTCAAAGATGATCAAATCAAAGACTTCGGACTAACGTTCAGCTACCAAGAGTACTGGCCTCTACTGTTCAAGAAAGGCATAAAATCGATCCATCATCTCATTCGTTGTGAGCATTGGTAATATAACAAGACAAAATTTTATTACCTCACAACTTGCCTGTGCCATATTGCTGGTGATCTAAATGGCGCTGTTCAAATGACAGCAATCATGGGACTTGGGTTCCAATCTTCAGTTTTCCCTGATATTTTTTTACGCAGAAATGGACTCGGATATCTCTCTCGGTTGCATTCCTAAATGAAAATCTAGCAGCGTGAGTAGGCCAACCATACCCTGCAGTCCCAGGCAAATTATGGTTTCTCATTTCAGAGGAATCTAAACCGAGCTGTGGTTTCTCATTCCACAAAATTTATACCATTCGACATGAGCACGGAGAGAACTCCTGCACTGTAATCACAGCCTGTGATTTTAGTACTAATTTAACTCTTTTCCAATTCCGATCTTCATAACGGATAAACTAAAGCGGTGAACAGTACGCTAAGAAGGCATTTATTATTGTTATTAGTTTATTGTTCAAGCCATTGAGCCAATTTTACGGTTTTATTGCTTTTAAAATGCTGCACAGAACGTTGGTGATTTCAAAACGCCACACAGAACGTTAGAATAGAAAACGTTACATATGACCTCATAAATTTGAAATTACTAATATACAGCTGTACGCAGTATGGAATATTTTCACTAGACTGCTTGTGTAAAATGACAATTCGTATTAAAGTCCTACTGTAGTAAATTCATAGGATTTAGTGTTGAAAGTTAGCATGATAATGCAAAAACCACGCTGAAAATACGATCTGTCACAATTTGGGTGTTTTACAGCATATTGAAGTGACCGCATTGTTTATTCTGACAATGTTAGAGTAACGCAATAAAGTGCAGCGCTTCCGCTCATATTCTTTCCATTTCACCAGTCTTGGCATGGTCTTCCTTGCCCATCGGCAGCTGCATCCGGAGTGTCTGCAAGCCTCTTCGGTTTCTTCGATCTATTGCACCCGTAGTTGCGCCACGTCTTCCGCAGCTTCTTGCGCGCAGTTGTGTTGCGTTAGGGAGCAGAGTTTCCAAAGTTGTATTGTTTTTCGTAGACCTCAGTCACTCCGAGATGAGAGACGAGAAGTTGCGCCCAAACTCCGGCACTTGTAAAGCTAGGATTTCATCACATTCGCTTTTTATTAAAGTGTTGCCCATTTTTTACTGGAGGAAACGATTTTGAAACGCATTACGAACCAATTTAGAGAGCATGTTCACTTTACAATGTGAATTTACAACAATTCCTTAATTTCTTAACGTGAAAGCTGTAGTTAATACTGTCACTCAAATTAAGCTAGGAAAATAGAATCACGCACGTTCGGAATTTTATTTTTTGTATCACTGCACGTCTAGAAAGCTTTTGAGTAGTCTCTCCAGTTTTCACTTGATATTTCTTATGTAACTACTCGTTGCATCTGTTAACAATGAAGATAGACACTTGGGGCCCTAAATTCTTGAATTGATGCTTTAGCAGTATGATCTGAAGTTTCTCAAAAAATGCTTTGCTTGATTTTTAATAATTCTTTGGATAAAATTTCTGTAGAACCTGTAGTAACTACTTAAGAAGTTTATATTATTTAGGAATTAATCTAATCTTATTCTTACCTTCGATTGCCTCAACAAAACAAAACATTTCAAGCATTTTCTTGTGGTTCACTTTAAATATCAATAAATTCGCCTTTCACTCTTGTGTGTTTTTAAGTTTCTAAGTAGTTGTTTCTATGTTGAATTCAGAAAACACATAAAAAGATGTTTACAAAGGCAAAATTTATCATTAAGATCAATTATTACCTTACAAAAGTTTAATATTTGCATTATGAAATGAGAAACACTTTCGAAAATACTAAAATTTTTGTCCACCTTCTTCAATGACGATTTTGAAGTTCATCAAAAAGTCATCAGGTAAGAAAGTCTGCTATTGATAGACCTCTGAATATATATGTATTTCAGTTCAATCGATCGGTGTATTGGTACATTGAGAAACTATGATTATCTGGTAAAAAAAAATTCCCAAAACCATTGTAGAAATAAGAAAGCGAAATAAATTCAAAGGCTTCTGAGTAAATAGTACTGACACTATTTAGGTCATCGCTACGAGTGACTATTACGAAATTGTCTACTTTTTGTTGCTACTACTAAAGAATTCAGAGACACTAAGTAACCTATTTAGCAAATTTTCTTTTCAAATTTGTCCCATCGATCTCTAACGTTCTGCCGAAGTAAGTTGATCAATTGCATTCCAATAATAATGTTATCTGTTATATTCATTCACAGAAAGAATTTGCTCTATAGAATGAAAAAAGTGATTATTCACACTTTTACATAATCCAAACTCAAAAAAAGTGATAGTATCCCTGCAAGAGCATGAAATACAGTGAATACTAAACGTGCTGTGTCAAAACACTCTCTTCTGCGCTGGCTGCTGCGGTTATTTCATAAGATGTAACACAGGACAGAAACGAGGCTTGAGATGTTGCTTAGTCCCTCGACACTCTGTCTTCTTCATATGACCAAATATCAGTTCCCTGATCGAGCTTCCCATGCGTGTATCACGAATACCACTGCACATGCGACATGTCCCACTCATGGAGATCGTGTACAAGTGTGCAACAGAGCATGAGTGAAATGTTACGTTAAGTCAACCGAAAAGCCATCGTGATGTGAACGCTCTGAGGTAGCACTTACAACGGTCGGCCTGATTTTAGGTACATGTGATAAATCCATCACGTATATAATGGTAAGCACACTGATGGCGATTTTATTAAGCCTAAAGGAAGAAAATAAATTTCCCTTGCAAATTTTATTTGCTCTACAGTTTAATAAATTGTAATAACATCAGTAGTTGTAACTTTCTGTAAAAAGACTGACGTGAACTCACGGGTTCCTTCAAAATAAATTTCCACTACCTCAGGACAACGGAAAATTGTATGCGTATGAAACAACAAATTAGTTTGAACAATTTGCGTTCAACTACTATGCATACGAAGATAAGGATGAATTTTTAAAAATAATGAAAATCATTGAGCAGCATTGTTACATAGAGCTCAATTTGAATTTATAATAAAACCAAAGATATGAGTAATCATAACATATCTTCATATTATTTCACACTTATCTACAAATTATTATCGTTTTCATTTGTCGCCACAATCTTCAGAATCGTAGACTTATGAACCAGATATTAATGTGCACTTGTTGTATTTGTTACTTTTTGACAAAATATTTTCAAAACTACAAAAACTATGAATAGTGTTTTAGAAATCTATGAATACAAAGCTCTAAGAATTGTGAGTGTTGTCAATTCAAATGAAAATACAGATATTTTTGGAACTATTGCTTATGGTACTCGAATATCGCTAATATTTGAAAAATGTGTACGTATATCATTTAGACGAGCAGAACGTTGACATTTATTAATTAACTATTGTATTTGGCAATTCAGTCCGTGATTTTTACGTAGAAAAACCTGAAACAAAATGAAACCGTGTTATATTCCTGTACAGTAGTACAAGAAATCCAATTTGTAATAGGCATTCTCCTTCAAAAAACTCTCTGATAAGAGTATGCTTCTTAAGGTTTTTGAGTGTAAAACTCGACCTAAAACAACCTTTCAGACAATCTGTTTCGAAGTCGGCCAGGAGAACGTAATTAGTGCAAAAGTTGGTGTTTGGTTTGATTGCCCCCATAAAGTCTGGTGGAGCTCAGCTAGCTTTTCTCGTTTGTGTAAAATCAATGGAACAGACACCCCACAGGACTTACTAAAGTTATTTTGCGTTTTTCCTCATTTCCTAGAATTTATACAGTGCGAAACGAAGTTTATGGATTTTTTATTAAATTCCGTAATATCATTTGAACACGCACTTTGTGCGCAGTTTTACAGAACCAGCATTATCCGTTCATGAACTACTACAACTATTATTCATTTTCGTAACTGAGAATTCTTTTGTTCACCGTGTAGATCCGCTTTCAGTTTGGCGGACGGTACAGGGAAGAGCTTTATTGCAAGACTCGATTTAATGTGTCACTTTACTGGAGTTGTATTTGCGAGTAACGTTGATCGACTGCCACCATCTCTGTCAAGCAACAATGCTAAAATATCAGGTTAAGTGGAGTCCATTGTCTCCAAGAGACAATGGAGGCCTTTCTCGATTGTTTCTCCAACACTTCTCGCTCATGATTGTAGCAGCAGATTGTTGCCCGGGTTTCTAAGATGAAGCTGCTATTACGAACATGTCAAGAAACGAGAGCGAGACTTTTTAATAAAGTACGTACATGTCATCACTAATGGCCCACCGTCATAACAACAAAGCTTCGTTTGTTACTCCATTTCATGTGATCAGCTACATAGACTGTTTTATATCATAAAATTCTTTTCAATCTTTTGCTCATTTATTCTCTAAACTTTTTTCATTGGCACACACGTACTGAAGTTCCTGTTCTGTTTCAATTAATTTGAAACATGGCTAATAGAATGTTACGGGTATTTCAAAACTGCGAGTAATCAGTTTTTTTTTGTAAAACCTTGCTTTCCGAGCTCACTTAATAATTAATTCCATATTTTACGTTGAATGGTCCGTAACAAACAAACTCAAGATTATAAAGACTATAAACAAACGAAAATGTCTTACGTGAGTGAGTTGCCAACTGCAGTAACGTGTGACCTTCGCTGGATTCCTTCTTGCGAAAGACAATCCGCTGTAAAACGTTTTCTGGAAGACGTGTTCTGGAAGCTTCTCGCCATCTTGCTTCCCGTCCATGGGCATCTAGCTAAGTGTGACGACCATGTGGCATTGAACAAATCTTATTTTGCCCACAATAACTGAACAAAGCTATTGTAAGATTTTTTTATTATTTTTTCTAGTTCGCAGAATTTTAATGATTCCCTGAACCATAGCTTCTACCTGCGCATCAAATTGTGGCACCAGATGGTATTCACAGGGTAAAAATTTGTTTTAAATGCACCTCTCTCTATCACTGTTATTGTGAGTTGTAAGTAAAGAATTTCATGATCTTTTCATGCCATCTGGCTAACATTTCTCGCAAAGTTTCTCGAACTTGTTCGTTCTCAATCGTAAAATTTGCAGTCACTACTAGTTTCTAAATTTTTCGAGCAGACGTTCTGGAATATGATCAGTGAGAAACTTATTTTTTTTTTAAGAATGTTTTCTGAGCTTCTTGTGAAACTTTTATATAATCGCCGACGGGCTCTCGCTCTGTTGCCCTTGGCACAGAAAAATGGTTTCTACAGTACGTTTTTCACGCACCGCGATGCACTGCTCACCACTAGCGAGCTTCAAATTATAAGAAAAACATGAGTAAATTGAAGTACTGTGTTTCTCCAGCATTACATTCATGTTCCGAAACTCAGGAGTTGAACATCGTTTTCGAGCTCTAACAACAAAATTTTCCACACTCGGTGTCCCCAACTTTGTACATCAATAAAGAGAAGTACTTGTGTGCATTCTTCGGAGAGTGTCATTTGATATGAGCCTTTTGTCGTCCAAGTCTCGCTGGGTTTTGATGAGCGTTTTGCTGGGTTTTTTCTTCCCAACCCATTGTCAATTCCTGGAAACTCCCTCTACTGCAGTCCGGACCTTCAAGGTTATGCACCAACGCTCCCCACAAATCTGTTGCTAGGCGTGATTAGGAACTCAATGACAGAGATTTCGCTACAGTTTGCATGGGGGTTGTTTTACGAGAAAATAGTTTGCACCTTCAAGCTAAATACTTTCGGAAATAACATGTTAGCAAAATTTGTTCTACTTAAATAATGTCATCATAATAAACGCATTTTCTACGTCGGTCAAAAATATCAATCAGAAAATCTGTACAGCGCCAAATTCCTCTCTCGGTAATGAAAACTTTTAATATCATATTCCATATTGCACAATGAGTATTTACTCGTAGGTTTACTTTATCAAATACAACTTTCATCATCACATGAACGCCAAAATGAAGCAGCTGATGTTCTCCTATAATTTTATAGGAAATAAATTTTAGTTCTGGAATTCTATGTCTACCTCATTGTGCTTGCAAATGTGTCTAATCAGTTAGTTTCAAAACACCGAAATAAAATTATAATAATAATAGATAAAATGAACGTAATTTCATGATTATACTTACGTTTTCATTTTGAAGTTGCACTTCCATGTTCAGCTGCGACTGTGTGAAGAAGTAATTGCTATTTGTGTAAAAGTTTTCGTTCAAATTCCACGAAAAAGCCCATGAAAACTGTGAAATTCCATTTAAAAATAATTTCATGTTAGTGCATCTACTTGTGAGGCTTTAGGAGAAAACATTAACTTGTCAGTGAAAAAGTAAAATTCCAAATTTTAAAGTTTTTTTCGTTCATGTTACTCATGAGCTCGCGAATATTTTGTTGATTATGAAGAATTTTGTCGAAGCCTTAGAATCCGTTGCTCGATTTGGCTCGTCCCTATAACTTCAAAATAGCTTTTTTTGAATTTAAACTAACATAGTGTTTTGTCTTTACTAAAATTCGATTAAGACAGCTTGCTTTAACAGAGAAATGGTATACAAACTTTTATGAAGGGACACTCCAAAATTACTGGATCAGCATTATTCGAAAATAAATAATTTTTTTCTTGATGCGGACTTCTTTAGGATCCTAAAACACGTGGAAGGTAATTCAATATATACTTTCCTCAACCCAACGCTTAAAGAATCATGACGTGTCTCAAGGCATTCATAAAGGAGAATAATAAAACATGGCCGCCAGGTGAGAGCCCTTGAAGGGGTCTGTTGTGTTCAAGGGCATCAAGATTTCATCAAGCCGCTAGTCAGGAGTCCATGAATCACTGATTTCCTCTCTTTTTATAATTTGGACTTTATTCAAATACCATTTTAGCTATGATGTTTATACTTTTTAAGTTTAAAATAAGAAAATGGTGTTTTTTTTCAAAAATGGTATGAAATCTTGCTCAAACTACCTATATGAATCTTTTTTTGTTACATGCATAGAAACATTAACGAGAGCTACGAATAAGGTTTCTATCACCACATGGAAATCACAGGGTGTAACAAAACATGTTGTAATGAAGCCTGCTAGCTACACCCAATTTCTCATCAGCCGAAAGTCAATAAGTATGCTTCACTACTTTATGAGTTCAGATAAACGTCTAACAGTAGCAACGCATTCCTTTACGTTTTAAGTGGCAAGTTTATTTTGATTTCTGAGCCAATTTCAAAGGTTCAAGTACGCCTAGCAGCTGCAATACTTGGAACTGAACAAAAAATATCGTTGGGCAGAAGACGGTGGAACCAGTTCAGATACCATGTATTCTTAAGATGCCTGGATTGTACTATTAAAATGATGTTAAATTCACGGTAGTAACTTGTCGTTAGGGATAAAAAGATGAAACTTGTTCTAGATGATAGGAGTTTAATTTTCTAAAAGATTTGAATGAGTAGTAATTTTGGAGCTGCTTGCATAGCTTCTAAAGGGCTTGTAAGAGTCAGAAAGAGGTCAAATACTCGTATACGAGTATACATACACGCACTCAAAAATGCTTCTAGATCCTTTATGACTGATCGTAATGTATAAGTGGAAAACAGGCTTGGAAGGTTGAGTTATGATAGAATGTTGAGAGGTGGATGAAGAAAGTTTCCACAAGCCCAGAATGCTAAGAAATATTTGGGAGTGAATTGTTTTGACCATAAGTGTGCTTCGTTTATTCACTGTAGTGCTTAGAAAATAGGCGTTCAGTCATTGTTGTACTCCCATCTTAACCAATAGAACTAACGATCTAATTCATGCTCAACAAGTCATTATGAGAGAATTTTGCTTTCAAATAACTTTGTCGCTGTAGTTCCAGGAATATCAATATTAACGCGTATAAAAGAAATTACTTCCGGCAAATCGTACTTCTTAAGAGTACGAAAGCACACGTGTTTTCTTCGAATAACAATTTTCTTGGTTGATTGTTGCGTAGAAGGTTTTTTATAGGTCATCGGAGAGTTATTTGGACAAAAATACAAGTCATCATATGAAGGAACATTTGAATGATTCAAATTGCACCCCATTATGAGATGCAGTATGTATCATATTCATCAAAATACACAGCCTTTCGAATTTAATATGAACATCAACATTTTCGGAAAGAATCATAAACATTCATTCGTCATTGTATGAATGAATAAATATCATGAGCAAATTAAAGAAACTTTATTACGTATAGAACATTTTCAAAATACGTGCCTAACGGAGTTCCATGGCTCTGCCAAAAACTTGCCATTTTTTTCGTTTCCTTTTTATCCTAAATAATGAAACTTCTTGCTTTCTTTCCGAAACCGAGAAGTAACCCAAGCTAAGAAAAACCCAATTAATACCTAATTCTCAGTTATTCATTTATTCTACCAATACATGAGGAATCTCTAACTGTGATGCTTTTTCTTGCAGGCCTACCGCAAAACGAGCACCGTGCGTCTGCAAATCACACGAGTTGTCTGTTTCACGGTGCTGGCAGCAGGCTTCCTGACGGGTCTGTTCATCCTCGCGCACACCTGGATCAACACCAAGAATGCCTGTGACTGCGATGTGGTGCGTCTCGTACATATCTGTGGATCGTTTCTTGATACATATGCACATATTTTCACATTCAGCTTGCTCTTAACACACTTCCTATGTAGTGACCCACCGGTGGGTCACTCAGGTTAGGTTCTGTAATTTTTTCAAAGCTTTCTAGGGACTATGTGTACAAAGTAAAGCTTTGCACCGGCTAGGCAATCGCAGGAAACGTGTTAATCTATGAACTATTTTCTGTCTATTGATAAACCTGTAACTGTTCAAATTAACCTGCATGAGATCTTCATCACATCATAATATAATCATAAAATTTAATTGTTCGTAAATGTTTCGTTACAATAAGTAAATGTGAAACCTCAAGACTTCGGTTAACCACAGCTCGAATTATATCGAGATATACATAAATCATTGATAATTTGTGACATATCCTAGCTTTTCGCTCTCATCTCTTAGTTTTTCTCTGATTCGTAAGATCCAATTTTACTGAACGCATTGAAGTTTTCTATTATCTGTAATAATAACTAAATCCCATAAATTGTTCGTATCAACACTAAGCGGTCGACCAGTAAATTAGAAATTTTAACTTAAAAGCTCACTCAGACTTGTATTGTCAAATTCAAGACCTTTAGCCTTACTACTAGGAAAGTATAACATTGCACTGTATGTAAATTTTTCCGAAGTTAACGCTTTTTTTGTAGTTTAAGAAGTGCCTAGTAATTTATAATTCGAAGTCGTGCCTAAAAAGATTGATCGTTTGCACTACTGTATTCACCTACTATGGTGATATTAGGATTAACAACAATGTCACCTCTAGCCGTAAGATGTTAGCTTTAAGATTTGAAAACCCGATTCCTTGTTCCACTGTACTCTGTGATATATCGGAATAAAGTTTTTTTATTTATTTATTTTTATTTATTAGTAATTTATAGATACAAATGATCCCATGCAAGTTCGACCCGTTGTGTAGAACGTGGGAGGATGTCAGACAATATTATTTTCATTTGTATTCTTAGTGTAAATAAAAATTTGACTAAAAACGTCATGCGAGTTTGCCTCGGAGGTTCGAACGATTAATTTTGACCGATTATTTCCTTTTTCAGGTTCCAAATCTTCCTATGCAAAGCGCAAGCATCATGGAAGCTTCGAGCATTCCTAAAATTGCCAACTTGGAAGGTAATCCTGGCCTAGAAATCATCGAGAACAACGCCATGGATGAGGACGTTGTGGATGACAGAGGTCAAACCGAGGAGTACAATTACGACCAAGAATCGCGCCAAATGGACATTCCTCTTCCCGATGAAGATGTGAGAACGAATGAATAAGGATTTGCAAGAACAAGTAGACTAACTGGATTTGATCTCTTCGAGGCAGATGCACAAATGTCTAATTTTGCTAAAAACAGACATAAATGACACAATTTAATTTCAGTTCTTCTTTGCATCACGTAGACGGGATAAATTCTATTCAGGTTAAATACTAACATGGATTTGGTTATATATTATATTTTACTCCTATAAAACCCTTAACGAGATGTTTCTCCTATGGTTCATATGTTGCAAGGTGGTTGAAAATTTATTTTCGGGAATATTTTTTAGGAAAGATATGCATCTCATATAACGTGAAACACTGTTATTTGGAGGCTGAAAGCAACAGGTAATAAAAAATAGTCGTAAAACCGTTAAAAGAAACGTATACCGGTAGCAATCTATGTTGTAGGATTTTTTTCGGAAACACAATACAGGAAAGAACGAATGCAGTCGCTCAAAAATGGTTCATGTAGTAGAGGACTGTATCTTATCCCGAGAAATTTCACAGAAAGTGGTATTTTTAAATTAATTCTTACAATAACAACATACATCATCAATTAGTTACTAAAGCGTTTAGTGTACAGTAAAGTGGGCTTAGACTGCTCTTTACGAAATGAGAATAAAATACTTTCCAATAAACTGGACTCGCTTGAACAGTGTTTAATCAATTAAGATTCGCTTTGAAACGAAATCATTCAAAAAAGTCTATGCAAAGAATTAGTTCATGTACACTGATAAGCCTTACTCAATCATTAAGCTATTCCATTAAGTAAACTTAACGTTTACTCTTATTTGTCAAATACTTTACAACATATACTGTCATCATCAGATTGATCTGAGTTTAATACACTACAGTATGAATATTTCTCTATCCTGTGTGTGTTTAATATTTACAACTAAATTGAAGGTGTGTGATTCATTTACACAATTACTTCATGGTCTGGGAAATATTAATTTATAGTTCATAAACATGAGATTCGAACAGGATTAGCGTCTCTGTAGTGAAGAGTTCAGGAGGTTAGTAAAGTCGAGTGTATCAATCATATAAAGCTTTCTTGTTTTTTTTATCATAGGAATAGAATGACTTTGATAAATTGTTTCTTGCGTCGAGAAGTGTTGATACTACATGCTAAAAGATTATCATACAAGGTGCGGCAACATAACTTCTTTGTTTTAATGCGTTTTGCTTTGAAAAAAGGAAGTTATATTGCTGCATCATTGTGTTTCTCCCTAACGATGTTGCATTTTTGGCATGATATCATTTTTGAGCGATTTTATGCAATGTTCCAAAAAATTTCTGGCCGATGCACAAGTTCAATTAACATGTGTGACGACGTATATGTTTATAACGATACAAGCCACAGATGCGGTGACATTTTACCTTTTGCAAATCACTTGTGTCTTGAAAGCAAAGATTGAACATGTCAATTCGAAAAAAAATTCAAATTGACTTTCTCTGAATTTTCGGTGAATTTAGGTTTTCATTTCCCTTACTTATTTTAGGCTCGTACCAGGGAGATGAAACCAAGGAAAAATGATTATGATTATTTTCAAGTGAATGGATGTAAAAGTACATATTAGTATGTTTGCTGGTACTATATGTAGTTCAACCAGGTTATCGTTTCAATTTAGTTATCTCTACTCGCTACTTGAGTTTGATATTAAGTGTGATGGTTAGTTCTATTTTAATATATGTAAATAAATACTGCATAATACGTCGCTACCGTACGTAACTATGAACCCATTATAACTTTGTTTATTAAAAATCGGTAAACTAGTATGTGTTTGGTATGTATGTGTAACTATCTCACAAACTAAACACATTAATTAATGTACGACTATGGTCATCTCCTTCAGGAATCCTCAGAAATTACTGAAGACTCCATTGATGACATCACAGTCGAAGAAGACGACGGACTTCAGAATTTGATTACAGATTCTGAGAACAGAGTTAAGCTTCCCGTTGACCTCCTTCTCGGTAATCCTGCCCTCGTAAGTACTCTAGGACTCTTTGTGTTCTCATATAGAATTCTAATTAGTATTATTTTCAACAGATCTATGAAAACTCAGCCAGTGAAGGTGAATTTTACTTTTCTCACGTTGTGTTCCAATTTAATAAGTAGTTTGAGTGTGAGAAAATGTTCGCAGTGTCTGTTGCGCTAGTTAGAAATTGCAAAATACATCAAAAACTTGTCACAATATGTGTTAAGTTATAGCCGAAGACTTAGATGAAGTTAAATAGTAAATATTTCATTCTTTTTTAAGGCAGGTTGCAGGCAAGCGTTTATTATCTTCTTAGCGCGACATAGTTGTACTTGTAGCTAACGAATTTTTAATTTTTTCGACTTGTTCCGTCATTTTATTGGGTGGTAACGTAGCAAATTCTATCCAAACACTGACGTGCAAAATCATGCTGTACATGTTCTCAGTGCTTATTAGGAATGACGAGCATGGTCGTACCTATACCATCTATCTGAGAAGTACGATAATTTTGTGATTCAAATTTTAAAGCAAATGCATACAATGTTTTTTCTTCTTAATATTTTAAAGTTACTCTATAGTTTTAATACTTTGCAGGCCGGAAAAGACGTTCAGTGCAAAGTGGAGAAAAAAATTCAGAATTTGGGGGGCGGAATTCTTTCCAAAACCATCATGGTGACCTGTGATGACGATGGTGACGATGATGATGAAGTAACTCCTGTTATGAATCCCTTCGGGGCTCTTATGGGGTCTAGACCACCCGTTGCTCCTCCCATGTCTATTTTGGCTCCCATCCTGAAAATGATGGCAGCTCGAGCCAACTCACGCCTCCAGAGGCAAATGCAGCCAAGGCCTTCTTTCCGTCCACTTCCTCAACCCTTCTTCCAGCCCATCGGAATCTCAGTAAACGGCCCCGTGCCTCAAGCTTTCCAAGGTCCTTTCTCTAATTCTATTGAATCCTCCGGACCGATGCCTGTTCCAGTCATGGGATCAATTGCTGTTCGAGGTCCTATGAACGAAGGTCCATCTTCAAACGATTTCTCTCAGACTATGCCCATGCCTGGCCCTGGCCATTCAGGTATGGGACCTATGCCGTTCTTCAACCAGGAGCCTATGCAACAATATCATCAACACCACTACGAGTCAGAACCACGTTTTCCTTTCCCTAATGCTGGAAACATGCATTTTGAGCCACAGGAGGAGCAAAATTTGCCATTCCGCGGACATTTCGAGCGAGAGAGTGAAGAGCCTGAACGCCCATTCATCTCAGAACCAATTTTTAGACCTTTCCCTCCTCAAGAAGCCCAGCAAGAAAATGAATCAGAAGTAGAGAATTCCACCCCAGTGAGGGTTGTTCAAGGATTCCCACCCCAAATCCCAGATGCTATTAAGCAGATTGTATCTCATATCATGAGATCGAACAAAGACAATTCTGATAAAGTACCAGTTATTGCGATTAAAGCCATCCCTCGGCTCACCAACGAGGAATCCGACCAAGGACCTCCAAAATCAAAACTGCTTTTGCCCTTTCCCTTCCGGGCAGTGAAGATGCAAACTCGCGAAGGTCGTAACCTTGGTGGTGAAGATGAACGACAGGAGACTCCATTCCCACTTCCTCGAGGAGCCATTCCATCTGGAATTAAGCCTGTGGTTATGCCAGAAGCTGCTGGACGTGCTCTGGACAGCCCTGTCACCCTTCCATCTCTTCAGGAGCTCCCTGCTATGAGGTTCTTCCCTGGACGCTTGCTTCGTCTTCCTGTCCCCCTTCGTACGTATGAACAGTAGTAATTCTATTCGTGCGTGGAATATACTGCGTCAACATTGAACAATGCCTTACTATCACATAACCATTACACTCAGAAATTCACCGTTTCTTTCATTTCAGCAAATGGACGAGTAATCACACACATGGAAATGAAACAAAATTCAAACTCAGTGGTGAACAACGATGAAAAAGAAGATTCTACGACCGAAGAAGAACATCGCCCGCACATGCCTCAAGGGAACGAAGAATCAGCATTTACTCCACAGGGACCAGACTTCGGACCACCTCGCCGCCACACTGTCATCAGAGGACCTCCTCCGATGGAGGAAGATAATATTTTCCAGGAAAGTGGCAACCCTCTGCCACCATTTCTTCAAAGATTTCCACCTCCCCCACCTCCCAGGTTTGCAGCTGAAGGCCGATCTGGATTCGTCAGGGAAATTAACCCTGACGCAGAGCTAGTCAGACCTGCAGAGAGCAGGGAACATCACACAGTGATGGTAAACTAAGAAACAGATGTGGCCAAATTGGTTAACATCATTCAAGAAGTCAGAAACGTGCTGAAATTGTATGGTATTTATCTATGAAAGAACCATTTTCTCCATATGCTAGTGGAGCAAATATATATGTATGTATTTTCCCTTGGCCAAGTTGAACACGTTTGCTAGTTGATATTTTAAATATTAAAGATCGTTATACGGTAGATCCTTTTTACAATCAGTAATTTATACAATAAAACGGGAAGCATCGTTGAGTTTCTTCGGGAAGGAAATAACACTTGTTACATATATTACCGATCTTCCTATTTCCTACTGTACTAAGTGAACCAATCTACTCTTATACAACGGTCTTGGTCGTTAAGTTTTTCCGAATAAAGTTCCCTTTCACTCTGTTACCTAAAACTTCCAATCGGGAGCATCTTGAACTGCTTTTTAAAACGATCTCCTCTATGTATAATCCTTTCTTTCATATGTGATATATAAATATATATGACAGTAACATGTGTACAATAAAACAGGAAAAGGAAAGATTTTTTATTTTCCATCTTAACAAAAACACAAACAAAAATCTTTTTTGCTGAAAACCTCTTCGGCTTAAATTGGCTTGTAACTATTACATTGGAATGCGAAATGTAGTAAAAAATTAATTGACAAGAAAAAATTAAAAATAATATCTTTTATTCAGATTCACTCACATGCAGGTCAGGCAATGAATCAGTTTCTCAGATATTAGGATAATATTTAATTATTGATGAAAAGAGTAAAAATTTAAGTCATTAATTTAAATTTTAAAATCGTTTGTGAACAGAATAGATTACACATGAATACACTTACAAAAAAAACTAAATTCTTTCATTCAAGTTGATTCACAGTATAAATTATCGAGGACTTCTCTCTCATTTCTACTGAATGATGTACGAATGGTGTCGATATGCATTTTTTCTTTGAACTTGACCTTATTTATCAGTAACGACGTTACTTGAAAAATTTGAGAATAATTTGGAAATAAACATATGCGAACATATACCATTAAAGTTTATATCAATATAAATTACGAACTACGATAGCTAAGAAGAGCTAATCTCTGAAAACAAATTAAAGGATAGTTGAAAAATAAAGCATATTTGTCTACAGGTATATTGATAACCTGCACTCATTACTGCGCAATTCCCCCAAAACTAGAGAAATAATCATGGGCGTGGCCATCATATCTTATTGTTAGGAGACAACAGTTCTTGCTCCTTGAACCAAAGCTTGGAACAGATTGAGTTAAGAATGGGGGAAATAGCTGAGATTTCCTGCGTGACTCCATCGCATTGAGGGTAGGAGCAAGTGTCCCCAGCCATGAGGGTGTCCCAAGAGTGCTGGTATCGAACAGTGGTGTGGTTGCATGGAGTGGGCGGAGGCATGCGCAGAACGGACACCTTGCAACGTTCCTCCAGAGCTCGAATATCAGCGGGAGACACTTCCCAACTCCGAGCTGTTTCGCTAACTCTGGTTACCGGAACAACAATCAAAAACCATGGCATATAATGAACTTTATTTACAATAAAGTATACATTGCATATACATACATAGGGTTTGACCTTTTAATGTTAACATCTTACGAGTAGTAATGATGCTTATCGATAAGAGTAGTAGAGATGCTTCAAGCGAGATCACAGACCTCTGTATATATAAACAGAAATTAGAGAGAAGATCTTGTTTCATAATATGGTAAAGACGATTCTTCCTACATGATCAGGCTGTCTATTTGAATAAAATGAGCAGTAAGTTATTCGTGAAATAATTCATAGTAATACCCATGATACACCAACTTTTTCCTCATAAGCTATTGCGTCTACTGTCCATATGGACCTACACTCTAACCATCTTCCAGCTAATCCCGCTGCCGACATGGTTGACGCGGCTAGAAATACGGCATGGGACTTGGGTAAACACCGAATAATTATCGAAGCAATTATCCGACCCAAGAATGGGCCAGAAGGTTCGTTCCTATAGCCTCATTCTATTCTATTCTAATGAGTTTTGTGCCCAACGACACGGTATACGTACTACATGAGGCGTTGGTAACATTGTACGGTAAGCCCTCTAACTACTGATAAGAGAGCTTTTTGCAGAATGAATTTTCGACCTTGAATTAGAGTATTTGTCTGGGCCCGGAGTCCATGAAAGATAACACAAAAATTGAAAACCAGCAACGAAGATTTGTCAGTGAGATAATTTTTTTAATGATTTTCCTCTGGTGTGAGCTATTCTCTTAAAAAATTTCAAACAGGATTTTATTGATCATCTTTCATCGTTTGCATGTTCGTATATCGGATAACCACTTGTGTACGGCAGCCAACAACCTTACAAATCATCTAGAAACTTCTACTTCGATCTAAAAGTAATAGTTAGATCATAATACCTTGTAGATAGGGGAATGACAGTGGCTTTTTCATGCGGTTGTACAGAGGTTGCCAGCAGCCTGGGCAGTTCCTGCCACCCTTGAGGGTCCGTCTCGGAGAAGCACAGCAGCACTCCACTCACGCCCTCCCTACATGCCTACACACTCCCATACAGAATCCAGCGTTAGAGCAACCATGAATCCTAATGTACGAGTAACAGATCTTTTAATAGGTTATTCAATATATCATTTAATTCATATCAAGAGAAATTCCATGGAATTGAGGTACCTCGAATACTAAAATAATATCTTGATTTAAGAAACTTTTTCTTACGGGCAAAATATGGTCGTACCGCCTCACACTCCATTCTCCAGCCTCCCACAACTCCAGTCGAAATAGGATGGATTTAGTTCCAATCTGAGCAGAAATAAAAACTTTGTCTGCAATGCTTAAGCAAAAAACGTTCAGCAGAAAATGTAACGTGGGCGTAATACTGGTGTTATGTTTGTTTATAGGAACATTAGCTGTCCTTTAATTGTTCAAAACGTTAATAGCAGGAAACTCGAGCGAAACCATGAAGAATATATGCTGTACTTGTAGTCCACAGAAACACTCCATGCTCACAAAATGTTTGTCTTTAAATGAATTCAAATTATATTGATCAACTTGCTCTAAACTGATTCTCAGAGAACACTTACGTTTTTCAGGAGATGAGACACCATTGACCTGAAAACTGTACTGTACTGTTGACCTGTACTAGGAAATATGAGATGGCTCCCGCCTTACATTAACGCAGCTAGTGCTTACTGGATTTAGCAGTAACTGTATTGTGACCAAGCAGAGTGTTTTTAGACTCCAGTATTGTACGATTCCACCAAACTGGAGGTACGATTTCACAATTCCAGTATCGTATGATTCCAGAATCATCCCAAAAGTTCATGTGTTTTGTGCCGTATCACAGAGGACTGTGTATGGTCTTTTCTTTATTAACACGTTGCCTCAGCTTTGTTCAAACTGAGGTTCCAATAATATACATTGGACTACTGGATATGTACCTCCCTCTATACGCTCATCTACAAGCTACGCTTCCCTGAGCACCAAATGGTCTTTAAGTACACTCCATGAACTCACTTTGGTGGGCCAGTAAACGACATTGGCCTCAATGCCCGACACAGCGTCCTCACAGCTCACTTCACTGCACACCTCACGCCCCACCAGGCGACTTCGCGCCCAGGTCTTCCCAGAACCAGGGCGACCGCACACGAAAAGTTTATACGATGCCTGAGCCACTGACGACGGGAAAGACGGTTTCTCAAGAACACCTGTTGGAAACAGTTGAACACTTGTTGAAGTATCAGGTTGTCCGGAAAGTTCATGCCGATTTTTAAAGGAGAGAAAAAGTTTAATATATGATATATAAGCCAATACATTTTTTATCAACCAAATATGAACCATTTTGTTGCACAAAGCGTTTCCATCTTTCTTTTGACTAGAAAATACTGTCATCGTAGAATTGAGGTGGTTTCATGCCAAAGAATTCATCAGGGTATCTTTTTAGGTCATCCAAGAAATTGAAACTTTTACCATTAAGACTATTCTGCTAAGACCGAAATAAATGATCATCGAAGGAGCAATGTCTGGTGAATATGGAAGGTGGGATTACACATCCCAGCCAAGATCCAGCAATTTTTGACAGGTTTCAAAAGAAACGTGTGGTCTGGCATTAGCCTGATGGATCACTGTAAACTCGTGTATTTATTTGGTTGCTTGTGATGGATTTTTCCTCTATGGAAATAGAAAAGCATCAGGTGTGCTATAAATGGAGGTGTAGTCAAATTTTATTTTCCAAACTCAATCATGTTCTTATTAAGTCGAAAGATGAACTAATAAAAATCGGCACGAACTTTCCGGACAACCCAATATTAATGTGTTTGTATAAATTGTTCCCCGAAAATATTTCGATAATGACCGCAAACAAGGTAATACTTGGGACAGACGTTTTCATTGGCAGGTGAGCAATTGCCCGAAAATTCGGCTGAGAAACGAGTACTGTGTATAAAACTACTCCCTTTAGCTAGAAGGTGCCAACAGATCAAAGTATTTTTTGAACAAGTCAGGGAAGGTAAGAAAGGTAAATGGTACAAGTAAAATTTTATGTTGGACTATATTGTAACTTCATTATAAGTAAACAGAAAAGGCACATTATCTGGCGCGCACTAATTTCTGTTAGCATCCTTATCAAAATACGGGTCATTCGCCATCCGTTTTATTCCACATTGGTATGACTAGCGTGTTATGGTCCACTCTTGAAGTGATCTAAGAGGTATATTTGAGCACAGTTGAACAGTATACAATGACCAGACACTGTATTGGCAGACCCTATAGTAACACCTTGATATGGGTTTCAACTGTACAATGACATTGAAATTACCAGTAAATCGCAGAATCGGCATTGCTGTTACAGCATTGTGCGAAGAAATACACAAATTGAGTAAATGCATATATGTCCATGTAATATGAAATTTAAGACAACGCTACTACGGGAACGGCTAACTCTTTGACTAAAGATTGAAATCCGTTCATAGCTATTGATCCAGACATAAGCCAACGATATATTCCGACTCTGTGTTGGGAAGCAAATCGTCACTGCAAAACCAATAGTGAAGGTATCTCAACATGCGTGTCAGCGCAGCTTTTATTTCTAACGGTTAGAATAGATTCTATAACTGACGGAAAAATCAGTCTGGTGTAATTTAGCGAAGAGATTTAACAATTTCATGACTGGGGAGAAAGAGTCTCCAGAAGTAATGAAGGTCATTCCAGATACATGGAATTTGATTAAAGTTCATGAATAAACCTTATTATTACAAACTAGACAATTTGTGAAAGATAGAGCAACAACTAACGTTTACAACCCTTAGTGGTGTGCCTACCTGTTGAATAAATTCAAACTAGAGCATGTGTAAGTCTCTTTCAAACTAGAGTACCGTAAGTAAAAGTCTCCAGGACGTCAGCTTTACGTAGGGCTGGCAAGGGAGCATTGACCTTAAATTAACACGTTGCCTCCGATTGCCTGATTGGTGTAAAACTTCACTTTGTACGCATAGTCACTAGAAGGATCTGAAAAAATTACAGAACCTAACCTCAGTGGTACACATACGTACCACTTCGGAGTCAACGCGTTAATGATGCAGAGCTCAGAGTGCTCAGTTCTCATGCCTCTTTATATGTACGGTGATGCCAAGTACATAAATTTTTGACTAGTCCCTTCATGACGATCTATGCATCAGTGGTAGAAAAACTGTCAGAGTCTATGTCTTCGTTAAGTTATCACAGAGGCCGGACAGGCAATTTCTTCGCTTTATTTGTTCCCACAACTCACCAAAATAGTATTTGAATCATGACTTCAGCAAATTATGAATCTACATAGAAGAGACTTAGCACTTCAGTAGGTTTTGAGCCCAGTGACTTAACAGGTTATGAACAACCTCTTCAAAGTTACTCCATACGTAGAACAGGTTCAGCACATTGTATTAATTTCTTCTGAATTTCGAATCCTAAGCTTGCACAAGTACTTATCAAATTGGCAATATTCATGGTTCTTGATATTATCAATCTTTTGCTTTTTGAAAACAAAAACATCGTTCTTAGCGCTATAACTTAATGTATTGTCACTACTAAAGTGTTTCAATATTAAGGTGATTTCAAGATCCTGCAATGCATATTTCTTGAATCAACATTATTCACTATGAATTTTAATTACCTTTTTTCTTCAGTTTGCAAATCAATAGCATTCATGTAGACCCAATACATACACCAACATATTCATAAACCATATTTTTTGAAACACAACTTAGTGTCAAGAATTAACCGTTGAAAATGATCAATGACATTAATTTATGTGAAATGCATACATATTCAAAGAAACTTGCCCTGATGTTGCCTCATGTACAGAGATGCATCAACAATACTCGGTATCTGAGTTGACAGTGTACGTGGCCTTGAACTGGCATTAAAGCGTACATTATCGGGTGCTCCTCCTATCTTATTTACTTTAATGTTGCGTTGATTGTATAACTAATGCCTCTTTTTCAGTGTCAGGTCGAGTTTTCTCAATCAACACACCTGCCATTTCAAAACTTATCAACTGTGTACATTTCTTACATTTTCGAAAACAAATTTACTTATGCCAAGTCGCGTATTAACAGAAATGAAAAAATAATTACTCTCTTCTATTTACGCTAGAAAAGATTGCAATTAGAAAAACAATTTCTATTATTAGAAAAATAAACTCACCAAAAATTTTCCGCTTTCCAGTTCCGGGCATAAGTAAACGGCCGTAATAAGTTGCGTCCACTGATTGCACTTCACTCATAATGCAGAATTTGTCGATTGTAGTGTTGTATTATCACTTTACTTGTTCAATTCTTATGTTGTATGAAGTGATATTCTCTTGAACAGCATTGAAATGCACTCTTTTGCTATTTGTTGAGTATGGTGGCCATATTGTATATGGATCTTGACCCAGTGTTCGTTCTTCTTTTCTCAAAGTAGATTTAAGAAGTTCGGATTAAACCCTTTGACATCTAGTTCTGAATTTACGCTGTAGTTTATAGAGGAGTTTTTTATGTGTTTATTGAGTGTTACAGTACTACGAAAGTATTATTATAGCATTAACGATGCAGCATCGAGTATTTGTGTTTCAACCATAAGTAATGATTGACACGTAATGTTCAACTGCTGAACGTCAAAACCGTATTGTAGTTTGTTGCAAAACTTTCGGACTTTAGGGAACTCGGCTACTCAATTGCATTTATTCAAAAAATTTTCAATTCAGTGTTCACTTTCAGGAGCAAGTTCATTATTTAGGAAATGTGCTTTCAATAATTTTTCCCCCATACCAAATAGAAATAGTTTAAAGCATTCAAGTTTTTATGCTAGAATATTGGGTATGTCACAAATATGAATTGATTTGAAATAAATTGAAAATGAATGTATAAAGATTGACACTTCAGAGAGAGATATTTGAAAAAAAATTCAAATGTTATGCTTAGATCTCAATTTTTCAAGTTTAAATAATTGATTTATGTGTTTGAAAGTTTCCATTACTCACCATAAACTAATTAATTTTGATTTCAATGTTACAAAATTTTGTTTTGCTCACCTCAGTGGATGAGCACATCAGGGCTCATACATGAGAGCTCTTTAATTCAATATGGCCTGTGAATGATTTTTTTAGACAAGATAAATTAATAAAATTTGATGAATTCATCATGAATAAGGGTTTCTGAAGTTATTCTTAATGCTTACACTGAAGAGAATATGCATAAAAGAACCTGTAGAGTTTACAGCGATAGTATGGAGTGAAGTTTCAGTTGATAACAAAATCAAAAGATTTCTTATTTTATGTGTATTATTTATTCTAGACTATCTAATCTATTTAGACTTGCTTGTTTTTTGACTCTTGTTAAGAGATAAAAATAGTAAACTATGGTCATTACATTTAATGATTGTTGAAATTTTCAGGTTCATACTTGTCTGAGCTTCCACTGCCATGGATAAGTATGTAATTTCCCACCAACATGAGAAGGAAATGGTTATTGAGAACTTCCCTGAGGACCTGGACCACATCCCTGTCATCTTGAACGATGAACTGCCTTCATCTGAAGCTTATGAGCTAGTGCTTGACATGTAGGTTTTTGTTTAACTATTAATTTTTGTTGCTGTTGCAGTGTGTTCTGAATTGTGAATGTATAGGACATGACAGTTAATGCATTTTCATGGAGAATTTTGATATCAAATCAAGTCATGTAAATTCTGCTGAAAAAAAAGCTCATGAAAATTTCCAAAAATCTGAACTCCAAAATATCTCAATTAAAAGTGCTAAATGTTTTCAGTGTTTCCTTTACTTCTAAATTCATTGTGAATTTGCATTTTTGTACAGTGATGTTTTATTTGTTAGAGAGATAGATTTTATATATATATGATGATTCACTATCCTTTTTATACTCTTTCCTGTACCTCTGTGTCTTAGGATATATTATACTTGATGAATGCATTGGAGATCATTAATGATAGTCCTTTTAATATAAATATGGTTGTACTTGGTTTGAAGATCCTGAAATTATGAATTTTTATGTGACAGTTCATTCATTTTTGTAGTCTAATTCACTCTATGTGTTACTGTAAAACTTCAGAAGTAAATGTTTGAATTTTTTGAAAGTTGTTATTAAACATTGTTAATAATTTTGGTGCTGTACCAATTAGGATGTAAAGGTGATGTGTATTTTTTCCTTTCTTCTCAGATTAGCTCCATTTTATCATGCACAGAATTATAAAAGAGCTGCATTGCATCATGCACCTGATGAACAGACTAGGCTCCATTTGTGCAGCTGAGCTACGAGGAGTTCTATGTTTAGTTGAGTATAAACTTCATGTATTTGCAGATGTGCATTAAGAATGTTGTTCTTCTTCTATGAATTTTGTGCAGATTATTCCTGTAAAATTAGTAGCTGGAATGAATACCTATTTTAAATTTTTGCAGATTTTTAGCTAGTATGAGCATTCAAAAGTGTTTCAAAATTGTTTTCCTGTATGAATTATATTAGATGTACTTGGTGTTAATTGTTTCAATTTAATTTTTTTTATCTGTATTACAAGTATGTACATATTATAGAATAATATGGTACATTCTTGAAAAACAATGGAACTTGTCCAATTAAATAGTTACTGACTTCTTCTATTTATATTAAAGCTGATAAAAATTCCCTCACATTTGCTCATTTTCCATTTCATTAGATTATGCCCCACTTGTCAATTGTTTTTGAAATATTCAAAAGGTGGGTAAAAATTGTGTGTAAAATTTTTTGTCAATATACATATATGTTAATCAAAGTATTACTCATCAAATGTATCTACAGATTAAGAAAGTATGAAATAGAATATTCAAAAACATTAAATTTGTCCCAGTACAGGCCAAGCAATGTTTTAGATCAGCCAGAGGCTCTATTGACCTGTGTGTTCTCTTACAAAATTATTCCCTTCAAACAGAATGAAAACTAAGTAGAACTGCATATATATATATATATATATATATATATATATATATATATATATATATATATATATATATATATATATATATACTTTGTATATACAGGCAGTCCTCGAGTTGAGAACAAGCATCTTCCTCATTTATGCGCCGCATTTCCATGTATTCAGCCACGCGAGCAAAACAACTAGTATATACTACGTTCGGTTTGCAAGTTACGAACGGATCGCCGTAAAGCGGAACATGAATTTGAAGGATTTATGGGCGCTCGTTGCCGTAAGTTGAAATGCCGTAAACTGGGGACTCTCTATGTCATTTTTTGCAAGCAAAAAGGAATAGTATTCTGAATAACTGCGGGATACATTTGCGAGTGTATGTACCCCTACAAAATACGGTTTGAAATAGGGATCTGAATACTAACAATTTTACAGGTTGCAGTCTGATTCGTCTGTGAGGGTGATGATGATTGGGGAAAGCCACCATTTAGCGTCTGTGCTGTCTTGTGAGGCACAAATCAGCTCATGCCTGGATATCTACAGTGCAACTTTTGATACAGTTTCTGAGTGAGTCAAGTGCGTGCTTCTCAAATTCCCCTCACAAAATGTGAGTAGTGATCAATCTTCTACTTGTCATGATTCTATTCATTATTTTTTACTTCCATAGTCTCAGTTTTTAAGCTTAAATTTCACTATGCAATACTGCTGGATTAATTGACGCTACACTTATGCGAACCACAACACTGACACCACTAATATGTACTAGTTTGGTTAGCTAGGAGCCTAAAAAACAATGAGGCCTTTTGTGGCATGTTCTAAATTTTGTGTTATGTTGTAACTTTATCTACTGATTGCCAAGTTTTAGCACTGGCTCTGGATGCTTGTTCCTAATTCAACTGTTATTTAATGTGGTCTTTATTTCGAAATGAATGTACTCATTTCACTTCCTGTTCATGTGTTTTCTCTGGAAGCTCTCTTATAGGATGTAGCACATATTTTAGTTTGGAGTTTCTAGGTTCTTTGAAACAAGTTTTGCATTTTTCTTTGTATGTAGGAAATACAAATATAAAAGCTGTCATGATTGGACTCATTTGTAAATAAAGTACAAGGTGTAAAAATTTGCCATTTGTGCTAACACATAAATTGGAGTAACTTTTCTTGTTTCAGCAGAATTTGTAAATTGTTAAGCTGCAAGAAAACTGTTTGGATAATTATTAAAGATATATTCTGTAGTGGTACATATTTCTACCTATGTTCTTGATATTGACTATGAATTTAGGGTTTGTTGGAGAATTTTTCAGCATTTTCTAGGTTAGAAGTACACTACTTGATTTCAAATATTACTTTACACTTATCTCAAACGTATTGACTTTGTTTCTTAAAAATGCTGCTTAGTAATGTATTATTGTTGTAGGTGTAATGATTATAATAATTACAGTATGCAATCAAAGAGATAGTTCTCTGCATAAAGAGTACGACTGTAAACATGTATTCAAAGATTCAAAACGGCTTTACAACTTAGTATCAATATAAAAATTATATTTTCTTCGGAGTTGTCTCATAATGCTGTTTTTTCTTACCTGATACTTGATTTGCAAATGAGTAACTTAATGTTTGTGTTCAGCTGGTTCTGAATTAGTGAGTCAGGCTTATCGGATCAATTGATATCAAAGCACATTCACCAATAAAACTACCAGTCACAGGCTCCAGCTGTCATTTATTTTATTTGACTAATACTGAAGAGATCGTGTGCTGCAGGGTGGAGCATGTGTGGTCGTCTGCTGTGGCGGGGCTGGAGCGCCTGCAGGTGCTGTGGGTGCGTAGGGGCGTGGCTGTGCTCCTTTCACGCTCTGCCCTTCCTGCCGAGCTGCCCAGGTAACCTTCCTCTCCTGTGTCCCTTCACTCGCGACCTATTTCCTTTGCTCGCGACCTATTTCCTTTTCTCGCGACCTATTTCCTTTTCTCGCGACCTATTTCCTTTTCTCGCGACCTATTTCCTTTTCTCGCGACCTATTTCCTTTTCTCGCGACCTATTTCCTTTTCTCGCGACCTATTTCCTTTCCTCGCGACCTATTTCCCCACACCCCTAGTTTTCCCCTGGATCACCCGCTGGGCAAACGACAACATCTGCCTAGGTGCTTTGCTAGCTGCTCATGTAAATCCATTCGTACTGCACCGGCATGTGAACTCGACGTTTAGTTGCAGCTCTTTTTCAGAACTTGTGAGGATACTTTAACGCAAAGCAGGAACTTTTCAAAGTGAACTATGTAACCTGGGCTTTATTTGTGCTTCACCAGTAATGCTGGTCTGAACCAAGGCATACTAGGAAATGTAAAGAAAATTTAATAACTTTATTTTGCTGGTGATTTAGAAAAACTGCTCAGAGTTTATTTCTTTTCGTCAAAAACGTACTAATATCAATCGACACTCTCCCCTATTTGGAAATGCTGACCGAAATATAGTGTGATCATTCTCACAAACCTTTCTAACGCTGACACTCTCATGTACCTTGCTTCTATCTGTACGACAAACCTGTCTGATGGCGTACTCCACAGAGCCTGAAAATAATACAACGGTTAGCCACTGTCTTTACATGTTAGCTGTTCATATCTCTCCTAATCTGACCCTTCAAGATTTCTTGAAAGTCTAGTTTTGGGAAGAAATACAGTTTTTAGCTCACTGTTTGGATTAATAAATTTTTCTCGTCATATTCTTGAAATTCCAACAAGCATGCCTACGTGATCCATTGTCCATTTTCTCCATTTATTTACCAATTTGAAACTATACTTTAACGTACCTTCACCTGACTACTGACTTCATCACTTCATGACCAGACAGTGAACTTTTATTTCAGTAAATTTCTTCGTCGTCTTAATCTTCACTGATCACTGTCATCAACCAACTCTACAAGCATCTGACGTCTTTGTGAACCTCCTTGTTCAATCCATCAGGGTCATTCCAACGCTACTTTAAATCATTTAAGTTCTATATCATTAATTACATTAAATTTCTAAATTACTGCGGCGTGCAAAATTATTCTGTCATAGTTTCAATCTATATCACATTCATTCCTGTACAATGTCCATGCTCAAGAGTATCACATGATTTTCGTCTCATATACGTAGACCCCCTGATTTCTTTGTACTTCACACATTCCAAAACAATCATGTTGACTACCAACATGTAGTCAACGTGTTAAGTTTGCCGACTAATTTTTGAAGAACTGCTGTTCTCACCAAAATGGTATTTATATTTTGCTATTCCACATATTTTGCCAGAATGAGACTATTTTAGACACGTTCCTTCGCGTTACCATTTTGAAGCCTGAATTATACGTGGTTCACTCTACTCTTAATTTACCTGGAGGATTGTTTTAGTAAGAGTTACTGTGCAAAGTTAGCTGAAAATTAAATTTTATTTGACTTGCAGACTAAAATCTCCGAAACCTCGAGCGAAAGGCGAACGTGGCGGACAATCACGTGGAAAATTCAAGAAGAATTACAGAGGTTCACAGAGCAGTCGAGCACATGAAGAGTCAAGACTTCAGGGCAGTGCTACTGGGGGCTGTGAGCTGCAGTTGGGTGCTCAGGGGCGAGGCAGGTCGTCTAAAGCCGCAGTGTCCAGTCCGAGAAGTGAAGGACCATCCAGCGGAACAAAAAGTAAAATTTGGACCTCGAGCGATAAACCCTCCAGATCTCGAGGGCGCGGTGCTAGGGAAAAGAATTTGGGCGATTTTTTGCTTGTTAGTAGTTTACAGAGCTCAAATGATGTACATAAAGTTAAACCAGTCGCTACAACTAAACCCGAAAGCAAAAAAGTGCTAAATAATAACAGCAAGAAGAGCCTCGAGATGGTTAGATCATCACGGGAGCAGGTGCTTCCATCAAACATTCTGTCTCCTGAAGATATGAATTTATCGACTACTAGAAAGCCTTTAAGTCTAACTCATGCAGTTTTTAACAACTCTGCTAGCTCTTCTGAAGAACACAATAAAACTGTAGGAGCTTCTAATGATTCTTACGGGATGACACCTAGCTCAAAATCCGTTAGTGATTGCGATACTGAATTTCAGCAGCAAAACTGCAATCAAAGGTCTGAAACTCAAGCTGGTATTTCCAATACAATAAATCTAGAAACTCCTCTAAGCATTGATTACGGAGACGAAGGTCCTAAATCCACTGGAAGTTCCGTGGATTTGGAATGTTTACCTGCTAATCAGAGCACATCCTCGCGAACTTACGAGAAAAAGGGAAGTAGTTCAGATAGAAAGGTTAGTTTTCATTTACCTCTTGTCTCACAAACCGCGCCAGAAGGATCATTTTCTGTTGATGAATCTTCGGTAAAACCTAAAACTGGTATTTTAGGCTCACCACGTAACAATTTGAAAAGAAACAATAGTAAAAATCGAAGAAAAAAAAGTGAAGAGGGAAGGGAATTGAATGAATTTCCGAATCCTGTCAAGAATCAAGGAATGTCAACCAAAGTGTGCTAGTATTAGGAATGTAAACAGTTCAATAATCAAGTCGTTCTTCCTTCTCCTCATCAATTGCTATGCTGTAATTTTCAAAATACGGTTTAGTGTATGTAAGAGCCCCCATATGTTATTTTACTCCTGGTTAACGATGTCTAATCATTAGCACGCCTGTGCAATGACAAGAAAGTATAATCAATTTAATAATTCTCGACTCTTCTCACCGAAATAGCTCACGTACTTGTGTGTCACGTGACGTTTGTGGGTCTCCGCAAGTCTTGAGCCTCTGCTACAGAGATCCTGCAATGTTGCGTCTCTAGTGACCTCAGGAGAAGGAAAAATGGAGTTATATTTATGTGTATGGTTTCAAATTTTCATTTCTTAAGTGTATTTCTAAATTCTGGGTTACAAAACTTCAACAACTCTTCGTTTACAGTTTCAGTTTGTGGTTTACGAACTATACCAGAATAGATATGAAAATTAATTGGTAACGTTTTGGGCCTCTTCAAGTTGGTGTTTAAGATTGAAATAATGCCACTAACTCTACAGGCGACTACATTCAGACTAACCCTCCATACTTTTCAGGATTTTACCATTTGCGTTTCTCATTTCCGAATTTTCTATAAATAGGCTAGACCAGTTTCATGAACCCCTGGGCTTGAATTATTATGTATCAAAACTGGTTGTGTGCTCAAATTGTGTGTGGGCTCATACCTAAAAGTGTGTGTGGTGATATAGTTACCTGGTTTGTGTGAGCTTTGTTAAACTTTTGTAGTGAAATTCATGGTGCCGATTTTTCTGTTGTCGTATGGAAATAATGAAATAAGTTTGATCTTATTTCACTTTGGTTATTCAGTGTCTGGGAATGCTAATAGCTAAGACACATCTAATACCAGCAACTGACACCAAACTTTATCTTAATAATCGATAGGGAAAATTGAGCCACTGTAGTAAATGAGTCAAAATTTCACTAGTTATTGAAATTCAAAACTCAATTTTATATCAATGAAGTGCACTTCGCTTCTTTTTTTAAGTACATCATGTTTTATGCGACGATATATCAACCTGTTGCTCGAAGGGCTTCAACTTGTATTGGATTTCGTGATAGGCTGCAGATAGCCAATGTAATATGTTTATTGGAATGCTGCATTACTCGTATACCAGCGTGACTTTAAATGTTTGTATACTTATTTCTATGTTGTAGGGATGGCAAACCTGCATTTTGATAGTTTGTCTGTGATCATTGATCACGCGAGTATTATAAATGCTGTGAATTTCGACCATGAGACGTTAGGTACTGATCTATTTGAACGTATGCTCTGATTGCGTCCTGAGGGTAGATGGAGTATACATAGAAATAACAATGGTGCCGCTGAAGATTCACCGCCGATATAGCAACACTTGTGGACTTCTTTTGACAGTATGCAGGCTCAGATTGGACTCTTGTTTTACTTTCGTGGATTTTATATTTTCCTGCATATGGTGTCTCCTACACTTTCTAACAGCTTCTCAAAATATTTAGGTTGAACTTACCATCAGCTCATGCATTGGTGCAGTCTCCCAGTGCAATTTGTATACCTGGTATCGCAACGCTCAACTTTCGTCCTGCAGTTAGCACAAGCAAGTGCATTGGTAGTCTTAAAAAGTAAAGTTTCATAACTATTCAAGAGCCATAATTAATTCGAAATGTTCGTCGTCGGGCCAAAACAGCAAAGATATGCAATGCAACAAGTTTTTGTTTAAAGATGTAGAACTTCTGTATGCCGTATATCTATTTGCGCTAGTATCCATTCATGAAACATACTACATCA
Source organism: Trinorchestia longiramus (assembly GCA_006783055.1). Lineage (NCBI taxonomy): Eukaryota > Metazoa > Arthropoda > Malacostraca > Amphipoda > Talitridae > Trinorchestia > Trinorchestia longiramus. Next base: position 267,263 of record VCRD01000475.1, read on the forward strand.
TACACCAATCACAATTCAAGGCAATTTATCGTAAGTGGATGCTTCAAAATACATGACTGTGTCACTAGTCCAGCGATCCCGTTACGAAAAATCACCTCACTGTTCACCACCTGTAAGATGTTCTTCCTTACCTCGTCATTCAAAGCACACTATGTAAAACGAGTGGCTTGCCTAGCGCGTTCACGAACGTAAGTACGACTACAATCATCTCGGACGACCACATTCGCGCAGCATTATTTTCCTGGGGTTCCCTCTCATAAACGCATACATAATTAAAACTGCTGACACACAACCCAGGCGGTAGAGCCCTTCATTACCCAGCTGGGCATATCATTGAGATAGATACGAGTTCTGCTTTAGCGACATACAAACCTCGCCACTACGAAACAACATTGTCATCATTCTTGGACTAAGGTGTGTCCAGTAGACTTCCGGATATACCTGATCCTTGAGTATACAGTATTGCCATTGGTTGCTGGACACTAATGTTTTAATATGATTTGACTTGACATTTTTAATCCCATTATCTTCTCTAAATCTTGGAAGTAGCAAGCGCATGGTGTAAGCAAATTTCCAATTATGTTTACTGCATGTGTCTCGATCAACTTCCAGTTTCATTTCTGAGATGCTTATTGCTTCTATAAAAACCTAGTAATTTGGTAGTTGTACCATTCATAATGTGTCTCGAAAGTTATATGTGAAAGTCAAATAAATTTTTGTTGTTTTCAAAAGTATTTTATCAAATATACGTGAAATTTTATTTGTTTACGCCTGCTTAAATCATATATTTAATTATGCCTTTGATTTCCTGTTGAATGTGTTAATGAGCTAGTGAAGTTTAGGCGATCATAACGCAGTGTAGCGCGTAATTTCTACACTCATGGCGCTCACAGGGGACATGCAGAGATGATTGAAGTCTGGCTAAGCCAAACACGACTTATTCGAGTCAACAAGTGGCTGCATTCATCGTTTATTTTTCAGCTGCTGAGTGCTACGTAACTTTGTTCTAGTACATCCGAATTATATTGTACGAGCCTCTAAACGACGCTGAAATACGGATGTGTGCACACTCATTATTTTCGTAAGAAGTTCGGACGTTAAACAGTCTGAATATGAGCTTCTTTAAATAACTAATGAATAAATAAATAATTAATCATCTTCATGAACGAAGCAGATGGACTAAATTCGAGTAAAAAATTCCGAAATTTTTAAAATTTGTCCTCAATTGTATGTCCAATAAGTTGGGCATCATGACTAAGTGAAATAATTTTTTGCATTTTAATGGGTGTCCAATGCATTGGACCAGGGTACTGTAGGAGTTAACTGGGTAAAAAAAACGTAATTGCAATCATTTTTTGTGGTAGCAAAGTTATACCACGTGGCGCCATAGACTAAAATACACTAAACTTGTGAAATCTCGAAGTTATTCATAGTAAAAATTAACAGCAATGTACGCGTACGATTGGGCTGCACTTGATCTCAGCCTATGACAAAAACTCGGAATTCATTGATAGAGTGTGACATCATGTATTGCATTATGGGTACTTCAAAATAATAATAATTAATGCAAGCTACCATAAAAATGAAAACTAAGAGAAAAGACATTACACCATACGATATAAGAGCATCGTTGCCTTTCATGGAAGTACCAAATTGAAGCGAGATGTTTCGACGGCATCATGTTGAGGCATGAGAAACATACATAAAGTGATCGTACTGCAGAAATAAGCTGGCGAAGCCGTTTTATAGAATATAATAATGCAATAGAAACGAACCGTTTGGCCCATTCTTGGGTTGATACCCAAGTCCCATGCCGTATCTCGTAGCAAATAAGATAGGCATCGAATTCTTGACAGAGACAGGCGCTGTTTAATGCTGTCGCACGAGGAAAATCCGCTTTGTTTGACGCAGCTGTCCACCAGCCAGTTCTGCAAAGGCTAAAACAATTACTGGGAGGACTTTGCATCGTAAACGGAAAAAAATCATGTACGTTGTTGTAACTCAATCATGGAGGCATTTGTGTCTGCTACAAATAAAAAAACTGCTTTAATTTGCCGTGGACAATCAAATATTGGAACATATTAGAGTGGCTAGAGCTCCACGGAGCAATAAATGACTTCAAGCGACTGTTTGGAGATCCTTGATGACCAAGTTCGCCCTCGATGAACTTCTAATTTCCCCGTGGCGATGGAACGTTTCAGAACGATAACGCCCGCATCCACCGGGCTAGCATCGTCCAAAAGTAGTTCTCTGAGTATGAAGGGTTATTTCAGTACGTTGAGTTGCCCTTGAAGTCTCCAGATTTATTTACCATTGAGATTTTACGGCATAAGCTTGTTGAGAATCTGCCTGCCTCATTACTTCTTCCATCATCATTGAACAATTTTGATCTATGGTTATTATAATTGTAGCTAAAATGAAAGGTACGAAAAATGTAGAAACTTGTAGAATCAATGCCAGCTCGGATAGACTTTATAATTCGATTAATAAGAAATTCGATAAGTTATCAAATTATTACACTGAATGACTTTTTTTGGTCAAACAATGATTTTTATCATTAAACGTTGCGCTTGTATCGGTCTGAAACCACTATTATGTTCAAGTATTTTTTATTTCTTTCTACCCGTGTTGTTGAAGGATTTAGTTAGCTTTTTTAATATTTTTAATATTTTTGAGCTACGAAAAATCAAGGATTTGAAATTTTAGTGATATTTCATGTTAATCTCTGCAATAGTGTGTTTTTAGTAATCCTGTTTTTCATAGAATGTATTTCTCGAAGTTTCCAGGATTTTCTTTACGTATCATATTTCATGCCCATTAAAAGAGTATGGATCCACTAAGTCCGCTTTCATGCTGTTCGAGAGCACAAACAATACTTCGCTTCGTGTTGTTTTTCTTTGTTTAATAAGTTTAATGCATTTAAATGAGCGACGTAGCGTAAATGACGCAGCCAGTTCATGAATATTCTCAATAGAGTTGTACGTCATAGAGTTACCAGTTTTATGAATTGTAGATGAATTAATTTTTATGAAGTAGATCAACTAATTTGAATCAACACAGGGTTTTGAGTTGAAATTTATTTGTGCAACATTTATTGCGAATGGTATCACGACTATTAATCAAGAAAATATTGCATTTCACTTCATTTCGTATTATTCGGTAAAGTGTTCATAGTTTTTTGGGGATTTCGGTCGCCTTGTGAAAGTAAAAAAATGATGAAATTCTACCAAATTGTTATGTCATAGAAAGGCATTTATGCACGCTGCGCATTTGTGTTGAGTATATAACTCAATAAATTTCATTTACCTCGAAAATTTTATATACTGCGGTTTTGATGGGACAAGTGAAGTACGTACAGCAGGTAGAGAAACACGTGCTAACACAGAGAACAGGCTCACCAGACGCGTCCTGTAACAAAATACAACCTTCACCACTTAGTTTCCGTTCGGAGATAAGGCGCTGCTGTCTACGCTTATAATCTATAAACTTGGTAAACTTGGATGATGTAAATTTTTGATAAAAGTTGCCGAATTCCTATGAAAAAAAAGAAAGCATTTCCTCTGAAAAATGGAAGTTATGCTGCCGCACCCTATATTTCCAACTTATGCTGTGTCTTTTTTTCTGGACGCTATGCATTTGTGAATTAAGATGACATTGCTTCACCACTTGTTCGCTTGGAGGTGAGTAACCATATGTTTTGCTAAGAAGTTGTGTTTGTTTAGACGTTTGTAGTATTATAAATTGAAATTTTAGTTGCTAATGATTTGTAAATATTAGTGAAATGTAGATGTTTCATATGTACAGTTTCAATTTGATGTTCGAAGTTTCGGCTATGAAATTCAAGTAAGCCAAGTTTTTTTAGCATTTTTACCCCTACATAATATTTTATACTCTAGAAGCTACATGGTTATGTACCTGTGAGCACAGGAGGTAACGTGGTTTCATGCCTACATTAATTCCAAAATTGACCTATTCTAAATGTATTTGCACTACTGTCAAAATTTTGTATCAAATGCAAATAAATTTTCACTCAATGAAACTCAATTTGCACAAAGTGCAATCTAATTTGAATCGAATAAAATAAAATTGTATTAAATGGAAATCAATTTGTACGAAATGGTAAAGACTACATTTGGAAAAGGCTAGATTTACACCTTGTAATAATTCAAAACATTTAAATACATTCCGTTCTGCGATTTAACAACTCATATATCTTATTCACATGTACTTTCAGAAGAGTAATGATCTCAAGATTCTTCTAAAATATCTTTATTTAGGACTTGAAAAATTATGATTATTGATGAAGATGTATTTGATGAATGAATCATATAACTAATACAAATAAATAGTCATATGATTAGAATATCAATATCATGAGAATCGAAACTTACAGAATAGAATAGAATGAGCCAATAGGAACGCGCCGTTTGGCTCATTCTTGGGTCGATACCCAAGTCCCACTGCATGATACATTCACCTCGTACATAGATACTTAATATTCAATTATAGAATCCGTATGTCTTAAAATCTAAAACACTTCACTTTGGAGTAAATTAAATTTCACAGTGTGCAAATCAATTCACATTTGATGCAAATTCATTTTCATATGGTGCAAATAGACTGGGAAAAGGCATAGATATGAGTTTCGGTACAATTGGAATTTATCGTTGGAGTTCAGCGCCTAGTTTAGAATAGGTCCGGTTAGGATGTTTTATCTTGAGGCGTGTCCGCTGCTGATATGTTTAAATCTCACACTGTCGGGCTGGCATTGCTCAAGGAAAGTTATAGCTGCTTCAACCAGCACGTGGAACATATCGTAACCCAGTGCTACCTGTTATTTTAAATCAAATTGGTGAGCTTCTTCTTTTCGAACGTAATTACGTTTAAATTTGAACGTCATTAAGCTTGAACATTAGCTATGCTGTTACACAGGTAATTGAACCCATCTTAATTGCCTGAAACTTGATGACACACCTGCTTTGCGATACATACTGCTAGAAGAAAACTTATAAGCTTGCCATTTTCTTTTGACCTTAAGAAATATGGAGAATGTGATGGACATATCTCGGAAAAAAAAGAACACAGAGAAACAGATTCACGAAACAAATACAGTGCGGGCTGGAAGCCCAAAACCGCTCCTGAAGCCGCTATTGTCGAACCTTAAAATTACAAAAGATGATGGGAAAACCAGATTAAAGAAATGCGATGATGAAGAAATGAAAAGTCAGGCGAAAGGTTTGTTCACAGTAGATGCTGAGCTCGAGGGTAATCTCAAAGTTCACTCTCAGACTTTACTAAAGGTGAGTCCAAATTTCCGCATAAGAAATTAATGCATACTCTTATAACCACTCATACACCGTGATTTTAATTCTTTCATGCGTTTATGCAATGTTACAATTGAGTCATATTGTGTGACATGTACATGCATTATATGTTTGATACTGTACAGCAACCGACCACCGAATTCATCATTCATAAACTGTTTTTCAAAAATTACTGTTCACATATCATTTACTTCAACGCTGAGTAAATTGTCTAAGTAAGTAATGTTCATCGCCATCACATCGTTTTATAAACGATTCACATATGAAATTTTGTTTAGAAAAATCCCAACTACGGCGCATTCCTAAAGTTAGAATTCCTACTGAAATTGGTGTAAATTGAATACAGACGTAACTGTAATTAAATTTTTTGATAAATTTTAATACGCATTTGGCTTATTCGATTGGTAAATGAAATGGATTACGACACTTGATACAAACTAGATGACACTATACTAACTGGATGATACTCTATACAAACTTGATGACACTCTATATAAACTGGATGACACTCTTCACAAATGCAGCAAGAACATTATTACTTGTTTGGTTTGTGTTGTGGTGTTGCTGTTCAATAGAATAGGTGTACAGAAAAGTTTGAATAAAAGTGAAGTTCATTATTTATATAGGTTTACGTGATGAATAGGGCTTGTCGAGGCAGGGGATGAGATAATTAACTTATAACTGAATGTATAAAATTTTGAATTCCTGACCAGAAAAAATTCTATCCTAATTGTATTGGCTTACAACAAATGTAGTAAAAATTGGTCTTCTTTACTAACTATTTATGTAAAAATGGTGGGAGATGATGCCATTTTTATCATATATATTTTTATAAATTGTTTATGTCTCATTGTAATTATGACAGAGAATGAGCGAGCAGTGTCTCTTTACAGAAGTGACGAAATTCTAAGTGTTATGAAAGCTTGAGAATTGAATTTATAAATGGATGAATCAATGGACGAAGTGAAATCTTAGCAACTGTTCAAACTTCCCTATATTCGTGTTTCCCATCAACATCTCACTCACCACCCTTTCCTCATATGAAAAATATTGTCAACTTATATGAAAACTCTCATACGGAGACATTTATTCCACACTTTTGTAGCCAATTTATCTGTTCTGAAATCAGAATTATTCCGATCGTTACAACAAGAAATCTGCAATGCATTCTGCTACGGTAATTAAACAGGATTTGAATAAAGATGAAATTCGGTCAGCAGTCCAAATTCTCACCACATCAAGTTCCTGCTAGTATTTGATCATCTACCTCATTTATGCATCATTTTTCATTTCATTCATTTGATCATCTACCTCAATAATGAGGATCATTTGTCTCCGCATCCGACAAATAGATGATCTTCCATTGCACAATTTTTTAAAAAATTGCAAGATTTTGCTCTGTAATTTTTGACAAAGTTAACTTTTCACTGACCATAAATTCATCACTCCCACGTATGATATTTTATAAAGCTCATAATTACGTATGGTGGAGATGCACTCGAAAAAAAGTAGTTGGAATTGAACAGATTTTATAATTTGGCTGGAGAGCTCGATTATTGCCTTGAAAACTAATCCAAAATTCTAAATTAAAACTGAGACAGCAACAATTTATTCAATACTCTTGAGTTTCATAACTCTACATGGCGTCATTAGCTAGTGCAAACCACCATAGTTATCTAAACTATCGCAATTTTTCATAATCAAACAGCATAAATCAGTTTGCTAATATCATAATGAAAGACTCCAAATATCTATTTCAATGATGTTTCTGTAATTCCAGCAAGACAAGCAAAAAGTGTATTACTTCATCCTCTTCCGTGCGTCTAAGTCTGGTCGGGCGCGTCTAGTTCAGTATGTCAACAAGGACAGCGTAGCCAACAAGTTCGTACATCCAGAACTGTCGTTGCTCTCCAGTGATATTATCAAAATTGATGATCTGTCGAGCACCAACCATGACGACGATGATCAGCACACTTTTCTGGTGAGTGATGGTAGGTTAGTAGTTGCTTTATTTACCTTATGAGAGAAAAAAGGTCATTTCTTTAATACAAACTGGTCCCTGAATATAACGAGACAAAATATCAATCACATGTGTACTACTAGTGTTTGAATAGTCACTGTAGATTTTTCAAATCATATTCTAATTTTTGGTAATTGTAGGATTTGAAAGACTTGTGGCTCTCACGTTCACTAGTTCTGTGATTGATGCATCAGGCTTTCATTTATGCAGATCAAAAAACTCGGCAGTTCATTCTGATCGTCCTGATATGCTGGATGACATGATGGCAGCATTAATAGCACTCATTAAGTCCTAATTGTTCAATTTAGAGATCAACAGATGACTGACTTTGCAGCTCTACATTATAAATATCTCAAATGGCAACCTACCACGCAAAGCAGTAATTTTAAAAAGTCTTGCAAAGCTGCTATCGTAATGTGAATGTCGACCAGGCATACTTAAGTTCACTAGTAAATTCTGACGTCAACTATTTCATGATAATTTACTATTTCTTGTTCACAGCTCGCTTCAATTTCCGACAGTCCGTTTTATTTGACTTTGATTTCCTTACTATTTTCTAATGAGACTGTCTTTTTCCACGGTTTACATAAGATGTTATCTCCGTAGATACTAAAACTTAGATTACTTTAAAGAATTTGATTAATTTCACTCTGGATGCTTTCACTATTTGCACACAACTATTTATACTTTTTGAAATACCATTAAACACACATTATACCGTTTTGTGGCTTAACACGTAGAAAATATATAAAATAGAGAATTCTTTCGTGAATGGACTTAGATAGTCCATTGAAACATTAATATATATTATCATCAGTTACTCCTAGCCACGCATGACAAGATGAAAAATGCCTAATGTTCATAAGGTGTGCATATTCTATTTTCAAACCCCAATATTTTTTCCTTTTGTTCGAAGACTTAATTTATAAAGGGATAGTTTTTCTCATCACGCTACAAACGATATGGATTCAGTTTTCAATTCCATTGGCTTCTGTATGATTTATGTACATATCTTTTTGCAGTTTTATTTGAACAAGAAACATATTTCCAGTAATTAATATATGTATATGCAGCATTTTAAATTCTTATGAAACCAAGTTAAATTAACAGAATGTACCATAAAATGAGTTAGAACAGAAATTACTGAACAAGTTAAAGCTAGTGACAATTAATGAAAAACAAAATATCATTTTAAATGGTGAGATGATTTAATTTTTATAAAAACAGTTCTAGAGAAAATTTATAAATCTCTACGGTTGATAAAGAAACACCGTCTACTGTAGCATGAGTGTGGATTATATTACAACCCTCGGGTTACTTCAGCTACAGGGAGTAAGTTTATTTTTGAAGAAGTATAAACGATTCAAATTATTTTATGATTTTGTTTCATCACCGGGATTTTGCATTCTGAATCGTCCCATGCACATGCAGCCAGATTATTAATCACCGGTTCAAATCGCTGGAAATTAATTAAGAGTTAACCGAGCTATGAATACTGTATATCATAACTCCTGAAGTAAAGTCTAGACAGTTAAAATTATCACATCGGTTAGAGAAAGCAACAATCTTAGTGCTGCAATGTCTCGAAGAAATGTAATGACGCCACGCGTTAGACCATTTAATTTTTTTGCGTCAGACTACTTCTACCACTGAAGTTCGGGTACTTTTATTTGTATTATTATAGCTTTCATGACACAATGAGAACGACAAAAATTTGTTCGTGAGAACGGGTCCTTGGACGCCGAGGTAAAAACTCTGCATTCGTCATGCAAGTTAATCACGGGAAGGAAATGCGTTTGTAAACACAAACATGACTAATTATGAAGATTTTTTCGTGCTGAATTACATCAACTGCTCTTTGTACTGTAGACTTGACTTAATTAGTCACGTGCAAGCGACCACTACAGTCAGAGTAAGTCATTTCCTCAAGATTTTACTCAAGCAGTTACTGACGTTCACTGTATTAGTCAATATTAACTGTTTAAAATGTTTAAAAGTCCTTTGACAGTCCTATATACGGGTTGCTGGGCTATGCATTGGAAATGCAGTCATGTAGATAAGTCCGATATCTTGTCATAAAAATATTTATGGTAAATTGAATAACAATTACGAAACTTTTTTGTAATATTGTCTAAATTCACCAATCAGCATATCTCTAATTATGTCTCTGTAATTACTAAGTTGCTTGTTGTGAAACTTTATATTTTTGCTAATTATCACATTTTTTGTTTATAAATTTGTTTTTGAATTCCAAATTCGAATCATCCGTGCATGGCCTACCGAGGCATTGTTTTCAACTCGATGAGGATAATATTGCACCGTACTCGAAATAATCCACAAGCTAATGGCAAGTTGTTGAAGCATTCTGAAACTTTAATCCATGAGACCGTTTTGACTATATATAAAAAATAGTACACACATCGTAAGTTATACTTCAGCTACTCATCACATTTAACTAAGAGTTTCGCTTTCTGAAAGAAAGATATTATCGTACTATAGTATACAATATTTTCTTTTGCATTCAGATTCAGTCGAAAGAGCACAACCTCGTATTGTCGGCTACCAATACGGAGGAAAAGAATAGATGGATATCGGTAAGTACTTTTACTTCTATGAAAAAATGTTGGTACGAAAAAAAATATTTCAACCGTATTTTCGAAGCTTGCGAGTAAATTTCTGGTTTCTAACACTTTTTGGAGCTGCAACTTTTGAGTGGCCAACAACTGTGGTTGATTCAGTTAAACATTAAAGAGAAGTGAATGAGAGTATGGGCCCAATTGAATTTACAACGATGACCTATTAATTCTCTCGAAGTCTTAACTTCTGTTTAATTCAATCCAATAAGCTAGAAGTTTCATCAAAATATGTCCAGGGCAGTTCAACTTTGACTATAGTAAAATTATCTGGCTAGCAATTAGTATTACACTATAAACTGTATCTTTTACGAAGCATTATTATGAGGATTATAGTATAACTCTGGTTTCCTAGAGACCCCTGACATTCACTCAATGTCCATGGGTGATAAAGTTAGAGAACCCTAGGTTAAATGATTCAAATTTAATCTTATTTTTGAGTTATTATTTACGTATTTTTTTGAATGTGCATCAGCATACATTTGGATGATGCCGCGTTACCATTAGACCAGAATAGTTGAGGGTATTCGACATGTATCATTTTTTTAAGCTTTGCGCATAATACTTGTAGGTGGAGATTGAAGTGGCAAGGATTGATTTTTATGTTACTCAGTGTGTCTACGGATGCTACCATCACAAACTTAAGAAATTTCAGATATATGTTTCTGGAAATCGTTGTTCAATTCTACTAGTTTGCATTGCAAGAGAATGTACCTTCTAGACGCACAATATTATTTTTTAGCCAAAATAGTAATTTTTGTGACGTCTTTTTTTACCGGTCATAAACAACATTACGTTATAGAAATACAAATCCAGTAAAAATATCTCTTAATCTTGCTGAAACTTCAGATAGCAATCATAAAATTTAAGCGAAACACAATCTCAACCTACGATTGAAATTACAAATAAACATTTAATTCCGGTATGAACTTTTCCTCCCTCTGATTCTTAATTACTTCTTCATTCTTCCATGCACTTCAAGATACGTGAAGGCCCTCGTGTAAAATTCATTTTATTTGTGAAAATCATGGTTTTTGATCTCACTGCTATCAAATTATTCCCCCTACTTGTCTTAGTTTATGGAATGTTAGGTGATATTGGGTCACAATGGAGACTTGTGTTTTCAATATCCACTTTATAGTTATATGTAATAAGACTTAATTTCAGCATACTATAGTGATAAAACATACAACAATCTATATAGCAAGCGTTTCCCACTGACGAAGAAGAGTATTTTACAGTGGGTGAGCTGGGAAAAGTAAAAATAATGAAAGTCAATGGAGGCTTATTTACTTCTTGCAGTTTAAAATCGCAGTTCGATTTTGAAGATTTTGTTGATAGTATTTGTATATATAAGAAAAACGTAGCGTTGAATTGAAAGCAACAGTTTTTTAACATTTCTTTGCGTTTATTACTCATAGTAGCATATAATGCTTCGAATACAGTCGAGAATTTTCAGTTCTTGATTTATGTCAGAACTTTGTCGAACATTTTTCTGCTCCACTAGGAAGATCAGGCATGTTTAGTAGAGTTCGGAAGTAATCTTGAATTGGGATTTGAAAATTGGAAAAATTTCTCTATCTTTAGCTTGATTTTGCATTAACAGGAATTAGGCGGAAGAACAAAATATTCTTAACTGATGAACTTGCGTCTCATGGTACACTGCTAAATGTTTGACATTTTTGCCTCTGATTAGATGATGAATTTAAAATTTACATTTATCTAAGTGATTGTGATGATACTGTTAAACAGTTGAGGCTGTACTAATTTAAGGTTAGTTAAATGTTCACTGTTTCAGGCAGTCCAAGAAATTCTGTTGAGCGACTGCGACTCGCCCACACGGAGGGCGAGTCATCACTTCAGCAGCACGGAAAATATTTCTCGTGGGTGTTTATAATTTCATTGATTTGCCCTGCTCGTGTCCAGGTTCTGTTTCAAAGTCATTTTGTGTTAATTTAAAACAAGTTGCAAGTGTCCATGTAAGCCTTAAATGGCGGTGATATTTTAAAGTTTAAGCTTACTCCTTCCTTATTGTTTTCTTGCTTTTCACTGAGCATTAAATGGTACAGTATGATCGACAGATAGTGATATTAAACTAATGATTCATAAAAATATTTAGTCGCTGTATTTTAACAAACAAGGAACATTTGTGTTTAGTGCTTTAAATATTCAAAATGCTCTCAAGTTGACGTTTGCACAGTTCTGCTTTTTCTTGGTGTGGCTTGTCATCTTTCTGACATTCTCTTCACTCATGTTGGCTGCGAAGTCCTCCACAATGCGTTTCAACGCTGCTAGAATGCTTTGTTCACACATGCCGATGTGTGTCATAGCCTGGGAATAAAATGAGAAATCAAGGGAGGGAGAAGTCTGGAGAGTATGGGAGCCAATGGTGATTCGTCCGACGGGAAACCAATCTGTCACCAAACTTGGATTACAGGAACTGAAAATACGAGGTTGTCACATGATAGCTGGCACCATCCTGCTGAAACCAGTATTGACTTCCGGTTGCCACAGCCTTATCTGTAACCAGATTGTATTCTTTAGGACTTTTTCCATGACCATATCAGAGTTGACGGATCATTTAAACCAAGCCACAGGTAATATCCTCCAATCCACCATCCTTAGCCTGGACATAACTTTTTCTCCATGAACATAGGACTTGGGTATCCATGGCATGGGACTTGGGTATCGACCCAAGAATGGACCAAACGACTTGTTCCTATTGCCTTATTTTATTCTATTCTAACTTTCTTTCAGTCGATTACAAAGTGACGGTTTGTAGGGGCCCGAACCTGTTGATTTGCTTGTTTGGTGACTGGTGCAAAATAAACTATTTTCATCTGACCAGATTACAAGCTGGAACCAGTCCTCCTTGAAATTAAATCAAAAAATGTCGGCCATCAGCCTTGATTCCTTGACTGAAAATTTACATCAGGTGCGGCTTGTAAGCTTTCCACTTGAGATGTTTTTTTAGAATTTACCAGATGGTTCCATAGCTTAAACCCAACAAGTTTTCAACACGCCGAATGTCAGAATTTGGATTTCGTTCGTAAAACCAAAATGTCTCTAGGTTATGGCATGCACAAATTTCTTACTATTGGGGACCTGAAATCAAACTGAAGCATTTTGGTTAAATCTCTTCGCAATCTTATTAAATGTCAGAACATTTGGACCTGACGTGGATGGTTGGAGAATAATTTTTCCCTGAATGCCTATTAGCCCTGTTTGATGCTGTGAAGCTGCCTGAATGAGAAAATGATAAACGATGGTTGTTGCTCAGTAAATGGAAAATTCTGCTTGAAATAATGATTAGGGCTGCGTACTTCCGTTATTTTGAGGATACCACTTCCGAGGTGAAATAATACGAAGCATAAAATTTATGCCATTCAATGTGAATGTCCGTCCAACCTCTGTGGTAGTATATGTAGATACCTGCACTTTATTTAGATATAAAGTTTAAATACTTTTCTGAATAATTCTTTTGAAATCACTATCTTTAGATCATACTGTATTCTGTAGATTTGGTAAGACAGAACGATTCATGTTGAAGTAGTATCTGTAGGGTGAAGATTTCGAATAGAAATATCTCATTGATCGAAATTGAATACCAATGCATATATGTAGTCAATAACAAAAACTGTCATGTCTATGGTTAGCTGGAGTGACATATCAAGAGATCATCATGAGAAAACATATTTTCACGGCCTTGATAAACCAGGCACAAAAACTCTTGCTTAACTAATTCTTAACTTGTTCATGTTGTTCTATCATATTAACAATGATGGGAAGAACAACTCACGGTATTATCATATTTACAGTGCCTAAGACTTTTCAAGCCCACATTTCGAAAAGCACCCAAGTCCGCATTGGAGACGATTCACCTGTTGATTTGGTAGTGGACGTCGACCACTTGTCCGTGATCGCCTCGAACAAAGTCCGGCTTGTGAAGTGGCCCATTGTCATGCTAAGGAAGCATGGATTCACAAGTTCAACTTTCTACGTAGAAGCTGGAAGGAACACAGAAGCTGGTGAAGGAAAATATGAGTTTCTCACATCAGAGGTATACTTAGACAAGTTCCTGATTCTTGAAAATCTTACCAGTACAAGTAGAGAACTGAGCATTGAGTTTAATGTGAACCAGATGACCATATATTTTGAAAGAATAGAACCTAAACTCATTGATCAGTTCTCTAATTGTACTGGTAGGGTTTTCATCAATGACAGCCTGCAATTCTTCAGGATTAGATCCTTTGAAACGTCCTTTTCTTGATTCGATGGTTTTGAATCGTGAAGACCACTTTCTACAGGTCTTTTTAATCGCCACATGTCATTTCCCTAAATGTCTTAGCGAAATCTTGTTGATAAAATTGTTGTTGTTTATCCCTTCCGAAATTCATACAGTAAAATATGCCTAATGTGCTCCTTACTTGTAGTGTATATTTGAGTCAGCCAGAGCTATTTATTAAAATAATTTTAACAAAATCTGAAATAAAAAGTATAATGTTAGTGATTTAGATGGCTACACATATTTCATTTATGAGTTAAATTGATGTAATGATGTCTTAAAATTATAACTGAAAACATGGACAGAACTTTCGGTACAACAACATAAATAGACTGAAGGGGTGAGTTGGCAAAAACTTATTTACAATGCATTTACAGATGACTCATCTCTTGAAGCGTCGTCTCACTGTTCTCTGTTTTGTTCTGTCAAAGGGTGAAGACATCCATCGTACAATGAGGGTTGCTAGACGATCCTACAGCATTGAAGATCGTTCTAAAAGTATCTCCCACTGCTCTTCTTCACCACCTTCATTTACTCCCCAAATTTACTCGGACAATATCTACGAGCCCATCGACCCAGTGGCCTCTCGTGACGTTCAACATAACAAATTTAATGTAAGTCATTTGATAAAATATCCGAAGGAAAAAAACTGCAAAGCAGTCGAACTGCAAGTAGTAAATCAAGATTTAATTTATAGGATTTGAAATAGAAATAATTTTTACGATCAAATAAACACTGCTAATTTACTTACAATTGAGGTGCCAAAAAGTCGAAATATTTAGCAATGTCTTCAGATATAAAATAGCTTTTAACATTATAAAGCAGTACACTTTAGGTAGCTGCTGTTGAAACTGAAGGTTGTTAAATTCATGAAATTGTCATTGATTCAAGGGATAAATGTTCTTCACGTCGAATGCAATATTTTGTGCTCATCTGCAACACATAAAATTAGATATATTCTTTGTAATATCTTACGAAACAGCTGTGGAAGCATCTGTCATGAGGTGCATCTTTCATCATCAATTAGATTTATATGACAGCATAAATTTGCTTCTACCTTCTTGGTAATTGCGTCAATATAAATTCCAAGTTTATACATCCGTATGTAACTATTCAATAACTCATAAAATTTATCTGTATTGGTCACTGTATTCAGTTTTATTTGTCGTTGCTGGAAACAATTCTCTCGTAAAATCCAAACTCAATTTCCATAGGAGATTTTCGATTGCTAAATAACATCACCTTCACTGAGGAAAATTTTTTTCCTTCGCTAAATACAGACAATCATAAGCAGCTGCTTTAAAAAATTTCATTTTATTGATTGTCCAATATCATAAACTTTAGAAATATGCCTCTCAATCGAACGTTTCAATCCTGTTCTAAATTTCAACACCTGAGAATAGAAGTTATTAGAGTTTGTAAAATGTGCAAGATATTATGAATGTTTACTGCCATTTACAGCGTATTTTTCACCAAATGAATGATGATCAAAAAATGCGGAGGTTAGGAGTACCAGCAAGGGCCGTAACCATCACGCTTAGAAATTCGTTAAATGTATTGGCAGGTTTCACTTCTGTTCATGAGAGTAGTTGACAGGTGGAGGAAGGGTGGCTGAACGAGGGAATATTGCCATTTTAAACTCCTGTTAGCATGCTGGAATTACTGATAGAATGCACAACCACGCATTATTACAAGCAAATGTTTGTGGAAAAATTTATTTGTCAAATTGAACATGTATCGTATTATGCGTTCAAGAAATTTAACTTTTTTGATGGTTATGTCTGTGAAAGTTTTGATTTTAGGAATAAAATGAGTATTTTTACTTACGAGTGTATGGCAGCAGAAAATAATTTTTGAAATTCTGGTTATTGTGGTTGGGACAATAAATGTTTTTAAGTAACAGTAATCTAAACGAAAAATTCGATAAGTCTGAATGGAAAACCAATTACCTTGAAACATAATTTTAAAAGCATCAGTTTATTATACTTTGCAAAGTAAGTAAAATGCAATGCTGATCCTGCAGTTAACAAAGACATAATTTTATTTATCTATGAAACGGAAGGAATTTTTACCAATGAAGAAAGAATTCAACTTAAATCGGTACTGGTAGTTATCCAGTAATTAGAGATCAAAATGTAGTACCGTGCTCAGAAATTTAATGATCATACAGTAATAAGATACTATTCCCTCACAATCACTACTGAATTCAATATTTGGATGCTGAGCATCAAGGTATATGAGGAAAGAATAACAGTAAAATCTAGCTTTTGTAAGTATAATACCATGTTTCTGTTAACTTCCTTTGTTTTGTAAATATATTGCCTAATCCTGATAAAATTTATGATTTAAATTGTACTTGGATATTTCTGCAATGATTCATGTTGAATCTTATATTATCAAAAAAATGTATGCTTGCAAAGTATATAAGAATTTTGTTAGAAAATCTGTACACGTAGATAAATTACTGATTATAAGAATTGGCTAATCTATAAATGGAATCTCATCTATTCAATTTTTTATATTCGACAGACACCCCCAGGACCGTGTCCTTTAACCAAACTTCATGCGAGTGAAGAAAATTCTTCTGCTTCTGCGCTTTATGAAGAAACATATTCAACGTCGAATAACCCCGCAAACCGGTTGCCCTATAATGTAACGCACAGAAAATCTTTTGGTGGAGTTAAATCGCGCCCTGAACCTTCTATGTTAAGCAGTGCACCCTCACTAGGGTCTTCAAAGGATGTATCAAAAAGTGTCACTGCTTTCCCAATATTTCCCAGAAAAGTACCCATCGTTGATACGATTATAGATGACAATAATCCAACGGAAGTAGTCGTTCCACCTACACAATTTCAGAAAAATGCTGCTGGGCTACCAAAATCACCAACGCGAGGACAGTATTCATATTCGGTGCATGGAAGTTCTAAGATGAAATCAAATGTTCCTTTAAACCCGTACATCGAAGAACTTCGACAGTCTACCTTTGGACACCGGGAAATCAAGAAAGAACAATCATTGCAAGAAATAAACAATGACACCTCAGAGCAAAACGTAGGAGAAATTTACGCATTGGTTGATAAAAGCAAAAAAACGAAGAAACCTGTGAAAGGTTAAACGTTTCCGATTTATTTTTAAAAATATTTTTAAATGACTGGTTTAAATATTGAATATTTTCCGTACATCCAAATCCTCAACGTCATAATGGTTCATCAACTTCAGCTCTTCTAATTTTAAAGTTTGTAATTTTCCTACTTCTACCTTTTATGTCTAACTATGATACTATCGATTTCTGTATCAATGCAATACGTTTGCTGTACGGAACTTCTCAGTCTAGCAACGTTTGAACAGTTATTACTAAATTGTATATAACAATATCAAGTAAGACACAACAATTTCACAGAAAAAAATGGAAAAGAAGTTTTTAAAGGTCATTTTGGGTACAAAAATCATACTTGTTAGTGTGCCTCTTCTTCATCCTTGTGCTTCAGGTACTTAAGGGTTACCTGATGCATGACAACTCGGTGAGCTAGACATGTTAAATTCTTCAAATGTGTACAGTTATTACAAAAACATGATTAAATTTTCTATTGACGAGGATTGTTATGAGTATTTCCACAAGCGCTCAGTCTTAAGAACCGCAAGAAAATGATTTTTCAAAGTGACATGCTAAGAAAAAACAATTGCATGGAAGATTCTACACATACAGTCTTAATTCAGTGTGTACATATAGTACGAGTGTAATAAGGTAGGCTGCAAACTAATTTTGGAAGCATTCTCTACGATATTTTTGAAACGATTATTATGAACAGATTTACGAGGTCGGGCTGCTTGAAACGTGGTGAAATTATCTAATGAATGACCCAAAACCTCGCGAATATGCGCTGAATATAGGAACATTAACTTGTTGTTTGGTACGGACATGAGAGAGTGGAAAAGCTCAATTTCTAACATTTTTAAACGTGTTCAGCACGTTAACACAATATAGTAGATCACTTCATTTGATTTGTGTTTACTAACCGAATTCGGGAAAGTTCTAACTGTGGAACTGGATTTAAAACACCGAACTCAACGAACTCCCTGATCAGATAATAATACTGAGGCTATACAATCATTGCTATTGTTGTTCAAGATTACTTACTTATAAGAACATGAAAATGATTGGGTTTTGATGTGAAAAGTGAGATAGAGGAGAAATATTTGTATCATGTCTGGATATTTTGATGCTACTCGTAGTTACTTTTATGTGACATTTATCATATTTAAGTTACTTTTTTAACAATTATTGTAATATCAAGTTCCATGCGACTGAATATTTTTAAGAACTTTTGTACGCTGTGTTAGTGTTGATACATAATTTATTTACTAATGTATTTTTTGTAACACTGATCACGGACAGTGAAATTCAATGAAACGGTCTGATGAAGTGGTTCCCTAAATTACTAGTTAGAACTTGAGGACCTTCGTCCGACTGGGTTAAATTTTATTCTTCATTAAAATCTCAGCATATTAGAGCATCTCATAATCAAACCTTTAGCAACAGTACTCTGTCCATTATAAAATAAATGTGAGATCAACTAGCAACTACACAGGAATATATTTTTCTCCTGTACAAATCGCAAAAAAACACAAATTTTTCATGGGTTTTTGTGAACTTATTTATAAATATTATATTATCGGAATCAACAATTCGCACCTGCTATACGAAAGCACAAGCAGTATTTTATAAAATTCTGTTTGCCAGCGGAAAGAAAAATTAATTTGAAATATTGTAATAAATTTAAAAAAACGTAATGGGTAATTTATCTTGCTGAGTGAAAACGACCTTAGTAGTCGTTCCTTATGAGTTTAATTTTAATTTATTTCATAAAATTATAGGGACCAGCGATCTTGCAATTGAAAAGACCAAATAAGAATAATATAACTAAATGAAAAATTTGGTTTAGTGTGAATTTTACATTTTTTCGCGATTTGAGACTGAGACCACATTCAAAGTCTCGTCCTATGCGTGCCCTGATGCATTTCTTCCCCGACCACAGCCCCGGTAAAATAAAGTACAACAAACTGCGGAAACAAGGCAGAAGCTATACCAGAACGAGACCCACCCTCAATCTGAGCGTAATACCGGAGTAAAAAATACATTTGAAGTGTTTAAGAGGTGTTCCAATGTATTACGAACATGTTTAATATATTCCATTTAAAACCAACCTTTAGTTTTTTGCCCTGAAGTGGCCCAAAATGGTCTCAAATGTAATGAAAATGTCAGGCTTCCACGTTTGTCCTATTTAGTGGGCATGTATGAATCGTTGTAGAGGTTAGATTGATCCTACTCACACGAATCAGCACTCTGACTTGAAATTCCTCAAAAAGCTGTTAAAACAAAACAAAAAAAACAAAAACAAAAACAAACAAACAACATATGCTCAAATAAGGTCATTTCGGTCTTACAAAATCTACTTGAATAAGTGTCTCGTTATATTTCATTAAGTTGAAAAGTCTACTTCATGGAAATCAAATGCAGGTAATCAGTGAACACGCAGAACTTGTTCACTTGGATTTTGCAGTAAATTTTTTAACTAGAATATGTCCCATTTGAACGACCTAAGAGGTTAAACAACACATGATCTCACTCTGTGTTTTAATGTGAACGTGGATATGCAGTTCTGTAATGAGTGCTCTAAATTTTCAGGAAACAAGAACTCTCTGGGTAGAACTGTATTTTTCAACTTTAAAGGAGTAACAACCATTCGAACAAAGTACAAAGATTCAGTTCGCAGATTTCCGACCAATTCATTCATCCAATTTATCAATCGTTTTGAATGACTCGTTACTTATTGGTTATTTATTCAAAACAGAATACCTGTTTACAGCTAAGCATTCAAGCGAGTAATAAATCTGACATAGACGTACATAGACAATTTAAAACTTTGAATACATGGTCTTTAGTTCGAGTTCAGTGATAATGGACTTTTTGAGCAATATTACTTCTAACAAATTTATTTGATGGTTGCTTCAGTTAGACCAGTGGTTCTTATCTTTGTTGGAGATACTGAACCCCACATATGTTCATTCAATGCAATGCATCGAATGCCAATAATGGTCAATGATGTTCAATGATGGCCAAACAGGGCGTGTCATCACGAATCATATGAGTCGGACGTGTGTCTTGACCTCCGCCGAACCCCTGAGACTGACTCGCTGAACCCCTGGGGTTCGATCGAACCTCAGATTAAGAACCACTGAGTTTGACGATGCTTGAAAACTGTAAGGCGGAATACTTTTATCATTTTTCTGAGGGTATGTATTTTTTGTTGTTGATGTAGATGCGAGACTATTACATTGCGAACATTTAATTCAATATCAGCAATACCAAATAGAGAAGTACATGGGGAACACGACTTAAATCGAAAAAATAGGTTTGACGGTCGTCTTCGGTTTATCGGTAAGTACGTAGTTCACAATTTTTACGATGAATTATCAGATTCATGTGTTCAAAGATAGTCCTTAGCGGTCGCCGTTCGCAACAG
Source organism: Trinorchestia longiramus (assembly GCA_006783055.1). Taxonomy (NCBI): domain Eukaryota; kingdom Metazoa; phylum Arthropoda; class Malacostraca; order Amphipoda; family Talitridae; genus Trinorchestia; species Trinorchestia longiramus. Next base: position 288,049 of record VCRD01000475.1, read on the forward strand.
TAATTTTCTGGGAGTAGTCGTCCATGTAGTCGTCGAGCAAGAGGTAGTTCACGCATGCCGGGAACATGGAGTTGTGGAAACAATTGGATCTGGAAAATATTAGTGGCTCACTTCATGAATCATGCAAGCTGCATACATTCCTAATGATCAGGTAGTAATAGGATGCTATATATATATATATATATATATATATATATATATATATATATATATATATATATATATATATATATGTATATATACCATACCTAAAATTATTGACGGATAAGACAATCAAGGGAAAAATACATTACAAGATTACCATATTTTCATCTTGGTGTCATTACACTTTATGGTAATAGCTTAGCTTATTGATTACGTTTTAAAATCTTGAATGATGTGAAGTATTTCTTGACACTAACATATGAACATATATCTTTTAGGATGATGAAAACTAGAAATACAGGAAACAGCAGGCTACCTTGTTTTGTTATTCATTCATTGTCGTCGCAGTTCGCAAATATAAGAACTGTGTTAGTCTTATTTGCAGTTATTGAAGACGATTTTATCCCTGAATGTAAGAACTGTGTTAGTCTTACCTGCAGTTATTGAAATCTGTTTTATCCCTGAACATAAGAACTGTGTTAGTCTTACTTGCAGTTATTGAAGACGGTTTTATCCCTGAATGTAAGAACTGTGTTAGTCTTACTTGCAGTTATTGAAGACGGTTTTATTCCTAAATATAAAAACTGTGTTAGTCTTACTTGCAGTTATTGAAGACAGTTTTATCCCTGAATGTAAGAACTGTGTTAGTCTTACTTGCAGTTATTGAAGACAGTTTTATCCCTGAAGAGATTGTAGCAGTCTTCACACACACGAGTCAGTGCGCTGTAGCCGTTCTTGTCGAACTCGCCCCTGCAGCGCAAGGACGCGAATTCCATGCGTGTATTAGGGCGCAATGTGATGGACTCTGTTTCTGACTGGGTGAACAAGATGCTGTTAAATGTTGACTGAACTTAGTAACTAATATCTGAACTTAGTGACTGTTGCTTGATTGACTGAACTTAGTAACTAATATCTGAACTTAGTGACTGTTGCTTGATTGACTGAACTTAGAAACTAATAACTGAACTTAGTGACTGTTGCCTGATTGACTGAACTTAGTAACTAATAACTGAACTTAGTGACTGTTGCCTGATTGACTTAACTTAGTAACTAATAACTGAACTTAGTGACTGTTGCCTGATTGACTGAACTTCGTAACTGTTAACTAATAACTGAAATTAGTGACTGTTAACTGATTAGCTGAACTTAGGAACTGTTAACTGATTAGCTAAACTTAGTGACTGTTTACTGATTAGCTGAACTTCGTAACTATTAACTGATTAGCTGAACTTTGTAACTGCTAATTGATTAACTGAACTTAGTGACTGTTAACTGATTAGCTGAACTTCATAACTGTTAACTAATCCACTGAAATTAGTAACTGTTAACTGATTAACTGAACATTTAATCTAGCTGATAGGTAATTTGCAGTGTATCGATTCCTTTCTTTAAACTTTGTATCCCTGCATTGGATATTAGGAGTTATGGCTTTTTTATTGTGCTTCTTGTACGTATACCATAACTTCTTGAATAAAACTATAACAATGCAAATCAACTTTTAGTGGGAAATAATAGTGACATTGTTTTTGATTAACAAATGTAGCTGATAAACAAAAATTTAATTTGTTGCAAGTGCGTGGATAAAGGAAACAGGAGTCCAAGCTATACAAATACAAGAATTATTATTGTTACTATATTCCTAACTATTGCAAGGAATACAAACGATGCAGTTATAGTAACTTCCATTTTTTGTTAGTGGACAACCCTAACATGACAAGTAAAGGAATACATGTAACACGTGAATTTCAAATGTACATATTCTGGAAAGTATTTTCATGCCAGTATTAGATTATTGTGAAATAGGAATCATTAATTGTCCCGAAAGTTTGTAGAATTTAATAACTCAACTGATGAATTGAACCATACGTGTGTTTTGTTAGCTTTTAAAATAATACTTCTAATTGCCTCATTGCTGTAACTTCTCGTAGTAATTGTCCTATATGAACAATCTTAACTCTAGCTGAAAAACTTAAAAAAATCTTCAAAATAATTAAAAAATTATTTATGGGTCTAAATTTCTATTAAACATCAGGCGATTTCAAACTGAAGCAGTAAAAATATCAGTATCTTTAGCTTTGTTTCTTTTGATGAAAGATATTGAAACATTGCATCACGCATCTGACACCATAGAAGAGACGGGTCAAAAATGCGTTTAAGTTCTCTAAAAAGGAAATCTAGATATATAATCGACTATGTATCTCCATCTCTCTCTCTCTCTCTGCATCTGTGTGTGTCCGTCCCATTACTTCCTTTCTATAACTGAGTAAAAATTATTGAACTGAAATCAAAACGTGTATGCATGTATTACAAGGATTGTATTGTGGATACCAGAAGCGCCGGATCACTATAAACCATGTCATTTTTTCCGCTACTAGCTTTCTTCCCTTACACGGCCATGTTATCGGTAGATAACATAGAAAATGGAAGTTCTTTATACATTTATGAAAAATATTCAGATTCTGATCATACCACGGGTTAAAGTGAAAAATGTATTTTATTTGATAGATCCTCAATTTTATCACTTTTTAATCAAGGAATTCCAATGGATACTATCTTGGCCATGCTATCGGTAGATAAGATGCAAAATAGAAGTTCTGTATATATTAATGAAAAATGTTCATTTAAAGCACAATAATTTGTCACAAATCTTTAATGCATTCATCTTTATGATAATTTCAAATTAGTAAGATCTAAACCGTGGAACTTCCACGGGAACTGGCAAGTTTCAGAATATTTATTTGCTTCAGTTGTCCTAACCGCGATCAAAGACTTTTTTCTAATTTATGCTCGTATATCAAAATTACATGAAATGAGCTATTATGCATAGGACTGAAATGTCACATTCAGAACTTTCGTATGTACTGCTACCATCTCTCTGATATCGCTAGAATGAAGAGAGCAAATGTTCATGAAGTGTAGTTTGTTATCGACGAGCTTTAAGGCGAAGAAATGAATTTACATATCACCCAGAGTCTAATTTTAAAGATGATGAAAAATTATTGATGAAGATTATGATCCCTGATTATAAGGGTTATGAAAAATGATTACTCTGTATTGGAGGTATTGCATCTGACTGCAACGAAGATTTACAATTATTAGTAAATCGGATGCTTGTGCCCACATGAGGTTAGCCTGTACATTAAAAAAGGCTTCATGTAGATGCAACTTTTACTCCATGTGATTGAAAATAAGACTAATTTAAGGTTCTCTGTGAAAAAATAACATCAAAAATCCACGACTTTGCATCTACTCATTCAAACAAACTTGACGCTTCGATTGTGAGAAAAAATTCAAAGAGAAAAGTTTGTTTGTAATACTCCTAGAATGATGTCAGAAAAAATTACAAACTCGATTTGATATAGTTAGAATGATCCATTTTTGGAAATGCGTGTCCGAAACATAAATGAATATGCTCACTAAAATTCATTCTCGATTTAATTCGTTTTCTTAGAAGCTAATCTATTTTATCATAAAGAATGACGACCACTTTGAAGCATGATGTGAAGCCTCAAATTTTAATAACTGCTTCACAGTCGACATGATGATGAGTTTGAAGTTAATTAAGTAAAATCAAATAAATAAATCTATATATATATATATATATATATATATATATATATATATATATATATATATATATGCATATCAAACACAATTCAAAAAATTCATTTTGCACTTGAGAGAATTAGGTACATCAATATTAGTTCTACAATTAACAAAAATCAAAACTAGTGTGAGGTAGTGTAGTACTGACAACGGATGACTTGAATTAAAAGCCAAATAGAACAAGCTCGAGGTGGAAATGCTCATACTGTACATATATTCACCCATGTATTTGAATTCACTAGTTTAAAAATCTATTTGCCACCAATACCAGAAAATCTATTGGCATGGGCTGTTCTTTCCTCGAACTATATGGGGTTTGCATTCCCCATTGATCGTTGTTTCTTCATAAATAAATAAGTTATTAAAATTTTCAGTCTTTCTCCTGGCGAGAGAAAAGAAACATGAGTTATGTTTCGAGAGTGTAGATATAACCACTCTTCCATTTTAGGTTAATGGGTTACGTAGAGCATCAATATGAGTAATATAAAGAGCTCAACACAAGAAATGAAATTATACTTACTAAAAGAAGCATCATTGCCGTTACCAGCAGTAGGCAGGAGAGGATGGAGCTTTCATTCTTCCTCTGAAATAAATAGTGTGACATTAATGAAGGAAAAACAGCTCTAATATTACTGGTAAGTGTGCATTATAACAGGTTTCAGATAGTGATATGCAAGTATTATCTTTTCAGTTGTGCATATGTGGTGTGAAAAGTATTTAATATTGTTGGTGGTATTTTTGACTCATGATCAAGAACTTACAAAAACCCTTGCCATTTCACTTGGTCCTTCAGCGACGGATTTGAGTGAACTTGGAGAAGTCGTTTGCTCGTCTGGCAAGCTTTCTTGAAAACAGTTTCTTTTATACCCGCTTAATTTGCAGATGATTTGAGTAGATTTTAAAAAGAGAACTTTAAATCTTTCAGTTGAATTTGTACGAATAACAGAAACGAATCTAAAGTGATTTGAAGTCGTTCACAGCGTGTGGGAGAATTTGCAATCAATTCTTTGATAGATCAAACGATTTAAGACCCTCGTTGACTGTGCCACAGAGTATTTGATAAATAACGTATCCTAACTGAACGTCCTCCAACGACGGTATTTGCTCAAAAGAAGAATTTGCAGTGAGGGAGATGTTTTTTTACAATAGAAATGTACCTGTAACTCATTAATGATTCATTTAGACTATAAAAGACCAGAGTAATTTTTTGTTGCCTATAATCGTTACCTGAACTGTGCACAAAGTTTCACGACATTTTGAGACTTTGATCGAAAAACTCGAAAAATTTCACGAGGAAACCCCCTATGCATTTTTTACAGAAGTCGAAAAAATTGGAAACCAATAACTTTTCTAATAGGTGGGTGTTTAAACATACATGGAGCACGAATATGTTGAAAACACAAAGAAATACTGAAGAATCGCAGAATAATTGCCAAAAATCCAGAGCATCTCACCGGAAAAAGAGAAGATGAAAATGATGATTTTTAGATACGACAGGGAACAATTTGTAACTGCCGTTCATCATATTCTACGCCTATGAACGAACCATATTCTATGATTTCTTAAGAATTTCGGTAATTGAAAAATAAAAGTTAATAAACTACAATTAATAAAATGGAAATTTTCTTTTGCTCGCGTTGGCTTTTTGAATTCATTTAAATAAAGTAACAAACTTCCAAATGGTGTCTGACTTATATCTTTTCTCATCAAACACTCACTGAATGGGTTAGAGAATTAAAATTTAATTATTTTGAGTGATCGAGTCACTTCCCATACATTCCTTTTCTCAATAATTTCAGTATCTTTTCCAAATTCTGAATTTTTAAATGGACATAATATAGATAATATTTTGAGTCTCCTTAATCCAAATTAATCTGAAAAGAAATAAGCTGTACGATTATATGAAAAAAACATTCTATAATTACATTACTATACTCACCTTCTCAGTTGACATTGCGGGTACCTACCGTCTATTGTACCTACGAATTGTTAATCTATGTATAATGAAATGACTCTGTTGTTTAGCCGTGATAAACCCAGTAAACGTTTTGTTCGCTGCTGTGATATTCATTTTTTCTGCATCCCATTCTATAGTTTCAACAAACTATCGCTTCTATTAACTTGAATGACATTGATTATAGGTTTTAAATCAATATGTATTCTTCTATTCTATCCGTGAGACGTGATAGTGCTACCTGGTAGGTAATGAGTACGCTTTTATTACGACCCCAATTACTTTTTAATGCGTCAATCGCAGCTACTTCACTATCGGATAACTTTGAACTTGTGGCATATTCCAGTGGCTTCATTATGTGTGGTTATATTTATTCCAATTATACCAATGTTTCCCATCGTGGGGCATACGTCTTACGAAAAAACAATTACATTCTCAAGCGGGAAAATTTTAGAATGAATAATGAACAGCGAATTTTTTCTACAAAGCTTGTTTAAGAATGAATGTGCATTCATTTCAGTTGACACGTGTGGCGTAGGCATACTGTACGTGTATAGTATGCACCCGCATGAAAAGTTGCATGAATGTATTTACATAATTGTACGTACTAGGTACAAATACCATCATTATATCGTCATTATCACAATCAATAATTGTTATAGATAATGATTGCAATGATGCATTATCATCATCATGGGAGGATAAAGTGTGCATACAAAGAGACACTGAGCATAAAAAATTAGAATGTAATCCATATGTACATCCTATGTGTCTGATGGAACGCGGCTATTAAACAAAGGGCCTGTTTCCATCAGTTACGACCATCAAAAACAACAAAAAATCAACAGTAAAGTTTTTAGAAGAATATATTGCACTGACTATACTTGAACTGGAGAAAAGTTAGTAATTCTTATCTCCTTTAACAACTTATTCTCAATTTAAGACTAGGTTGATAATGAAGATGCCGCGTGAATGATGTCAAAACTTAGATTTAGAGATTAATTTTCAACTTCGTAGTACTAGTGTCACAATGTAGCACATTCTATCAGAAACGAGAGACAATTATTGAAAAAATAAATGTATTTATCCATATTCCTCTTTAATATGTATTCGTAAAAGCTGCATTTAGTATCGTTTACCTGATAGCGTGGTTTCCTTTGAGTTAGACCAATAGTTAAAAGATAATATTTTATAGATGAAACGCCATTCCCCTACTTTCCCCATGTGTTGCAGTTATAATACATATGCTTGTGAATCAACCTAGTAATTAAGGCACCAATGGAGCGGGAAAAACGGATCACTTAGTTCGCAGAGATCTGATTCTCAACCGAAAAAACTCTCCCACAGAACCACTCGTCTTCGCACGTGCGTCGAAAATCGATTCCCCCCCCGTGGTTTCACCTCTTTTTGACTTCCAAAACCGTCCTTCGATTTAATAATAATGCTATCAAGTCGCTTATTTTATCCAGACTCTTTCGTTACAGAAAATTTCTTCGATGACACAAAACTACAGCATTCAATGGTCATTACTGAACTCTGTCATACTTTTACGATTTGTGCATAGAAGCCACTCTCGCAGCGATCTAAGCCCCCTTTTGATGGACTACAATTTTGGCCTTTGATTTAATTTTGAAAGCCACTTAAATTAACGTAGGAGTTGAATTTGATGAGTATAACACAAAATGAGAGTATTTATAACAGTTCAGGTGCTCCAGATTAATTTTAGAAACAGTTAATACGAACGTTGAAAGTCTTAGTTAATTTAAAAAAATCCACAAACATTGGATTATATGATATATGTGAAGTAAACCACGACATCTGCACTGATGAATTATCGCAAAATAAGGAAAAACAACTCTCTTTTCATTGGTTTTAGGGATTGAGTATTGTGCATGCCATTATAAGAGGGTTTTAATATGCAGATATACAGAAATTTTAATATACAAACTCAAAAATTGGACGGTAGACGAAATTAAAATTTTGAACAAATACAACTGCAATAAGGTATGGGATGCGAGCGAAGATGACTTTTTAAAGGTAGAGGGTCCATAAGGAGAAAAAAACACAGCAAAATGTCTGTACACTAAAATTAAGCGAAACTAGGTAGTTTTTAATTCCGTTTGTTGACAAAAGTATTCACAGGTTTTTTTATTTCTTGGATCAGGGACTTAAAAACGGATGATTATAGTGGTTGTGATCAATAATTAGAATTTCATTATGTGGTGATTACAGAAATTTAGTTGATGTAGTGTTTAAAATGTAGGATCAATATTCATTGATAGAAACACAAGCCACACCAAGAAAAAAGAAGAGCTGTGCAGGTGTCACCTTTGAAAGTATTTGAAATATTTGAAATAATGAACACAAATGTCAAACCCTTGGAGTATCATTTCTATCCTTGTTTTAGTAAAATATTGAAATTAAATATTTTTTATGAATTATCATTTCAATATCACAGTCTGTAGATCATATAGTAATAAATTAAATAATGATTGAATTTGAATTTTAAATGTTTTTCAAGGGAAATTGAAACAGCTTAGACCTGTGCTTGTATATCATAGATGTTTATAAAAACTATTGCCAAACTACAGTCATTTCATAGATAATGTGTGATTTTGATCATTTTGATACAAAACAGTACTCTTGAATGTCTATGGATATCAAGGTACATATGATGAGAAATAATCAATTTGTTACCAATATCGTAGCACTATTTTCTGTATTAGAAACTTAGTTTTTTTCCTCTTCTTTTCGTACTCAAAGTATCAGAACATCTCGTGAGCAGTGAAGTTTTAGAGCACTTGCAAGTCTCCTTCGAAGTAAAATCTGATATTTTTTAACACTAATCGAGAAATCAACACACACACGAATCAAAACACGTATTCACGACTACTAAAGTGATGCACATATATTATTTAACTAATCTTAGATAAACTTTTTAGCACCAAGCAGCTTAATGACCAGAAACATAATTACTGGGCCATAAATAGGGAAAAACATGAGCATAGATTCAATTCGAATATTTTATTGAAACTGATAAGCGAATATACTTTTCAAGGTTAAAATTTATATTCAAATAAGTTGAAGTTAAGAAATTGATGATAACTAATTGAACATAACGTTAAAATATTTGCTACTGATTTACTAATCCTCGTTGTTCAGTTGGATGATGGCTGGCGTATTCGCCCTTGCCGCTCTAGTGTCTTTTGAGGTCCGTTCTGGTGGTTGGTCCCTCGCAGTACTCGCCGTCTGCAATAAGGGATCATTAAAATGTAATTACAAACAATTAAGAATAGTGAATATTTAAAGTTGAGGACTTATATTCATAATACAGATTATCATTGAAAATTGAAACACGAATGTGTTGCTTAAGTACATCGGTTTTTGATGAATCCGACAAAAACGAGTATTTATTTCATGTTTTGAGGGTACAGGTGTCACTAAGTTGTAAAAGAAGTCGCACGCCAAATAGAATGTCAGCAATAACTATACGTATCATCCTGAGCTGAAATTGTTACATAGTTGCAACCACAAACCACCTATTAACGATACTTTTAACATTCGTAAATGTGGAGCGTTGGATTTTATACGTTACATCAGCATCTCTAAGGAAGGACAATTGTTCCCTGACATACAAGAACCTTATCTATGTCCCTAAGATTCCCAAAGGTGTCCGCTATTATAGACATTTTTACCCAAACAACTGAACTCTTTGTTACGTTGACTTTACAATTGAGATCAATAAAATTCAGGTTGAAATATTTTTAGACGTAGTGAAAACTTTTGATTGTAGAAACTGTAAACATAGTTTGCCTATTTTTACCCTGTGAATGTTTGATATCTAGAGGTCGAATGATGAAAAATATTGAATTGAAGAAAATATTGTTGTACCAGAACAAATATCGCATAACTTTCACAGTAAGCATTGGATCATCATCTTTTTCAAGGTACGCTAGCAGCATCGATATGCTGAAAAAACTTTGATGCCTGTAATTGTTTTTGAAACGTACCTTACCTATGGCCCGCCCTATATGACATACTTTAACGTAATTTGTGGTCATCATTAATTAGAGCTAAAATGTTTGAAATCGATACGTGCTGAAAATCACAAATTGTTTCAATCGCAGTACATTGGGTTTTAAACTACATTTATAAATCCTTTGAAACTCATAAAAAACATCCGTTCGGTTCATAACCTCAAAACTTGAAAATCTAATTAATTTATTTGGAACCAAGTATATAATGAGGTACTAAATTACTCTCACCCTATATAACAAATGTTTTTGATAGCTGGAGACCTAAACAAGCAGTGCTCTAAGATTTCAATTTTTTTTAAATTCAATTCAAATTTTAACAAGCAATTCGTGAAACTTTAGTATTACTGATAGCATCAAATGGTATTAAAGAATGGGGGTCGTAGACATTGAATGAAATTCCAAATGTATACAAGGCACCATACAAAAATGTAATCACTCTTTTAGTGACCATTGTTCATATACTTCTTTGTGCGAGTGTCTTTTGTACTAGAAACAAGTTTATAGGGCATCATTGAAAGAAGTATGTTTGCCATTTTAAAGAATTATTGCACCTGATGAAGGAATAATAAACATGTGAACAGTTTGCTTTCAAAGAATGAGTACATTTTTGGAGGACACCCTGTACAGTATATCCCTGTAGTGCAAGTTTCACTACCATTTTCCCAGCCGATGTGTTCGTAGAATGATATATATATATATATATATATATATATATATATATATATATATATATATATATATATATATATATATGAGCAGTGGGCTTTCAAAGAATCAGTACATTTTCGGAGGACACCCTGTACAGTATATCCCTGTAGTGTAAGTTTCACTACCATTTTCCCAGCCGATGTGTTGGCCATGTGCTTGGTTGTCCTGCGTGAGCCAGTCTTCCAAAGGCTTGAAGTATTCCCCTAGTACAGTCGCGTCCAGTTCTCGAGTACCAGTGAGGCTTTCCAACGCATCTGGCCAGGGCACGGAACCCCCCAAACTCAGCATGGCCCTGATGATGAAAAGTGTAATTTCAAGATACATTATTTAAAGGATATTGCAGGAAAAGTGTATACGAATTTTATAATGATTAAGATTTTGTAGTGTCCAGCAACGATGGTTTACTATAGAAAGCTGGTAAGAAAACCGTTGTATATCAAGCAGGAATAGGTCAAGTACGTATATAGTGAGTGCAAACATTGGTATTTTTTGGAGTTTTGAAATTCGTCATTAGCAGTCACGTGAAATCGAATTGAACGATTCAAAACGAAAAAAATATTATTTCCATTGAATGTCATTTATCGATGTGCAATTAAGTAAAAGCATTACTTTCATATACGAGAGTATTTCTTTGATTACTAATTTTTCAACTTTTTTCAATTTGGAAAGAAGTTGAGTCTTATCTATTCTAGGAGTTGAGTCTAGTATTATATGCATGATGTATGAGTTGGTTTTAAGATCACAGCTCTACCCGTACTAGTCATTTTAATGTCTACTTGTAATCATAACCAATAGGTGTCCGACATATCACCTTATTAATATACTCACATGAGATGGGAATACCGATTTGTCATTATGATATTCAGTCTCTGGTACGATGAGGCTATGAAATTGAAAACATATGCCACGGGATAATGCGATGACAAAATAACACAGGAACTAATTTGAATTACATCTTCCCAAAAACACAATCTTGATAGTCTTTTTGCCTTTCTCATTCTAACACACACAGGCTTTCAGCAGCTCACCCCAAGGCCTCGCCGGCAGCTGTGGAATTGGCAATATCACACTTATGAAGAGCGAGACTTGGATCGTTAGGGTCGTACTGGCCTGCTTTGAGGCACATGGCTTTGTGAAACTGAAATTGCACAATGAAGCTCACAAAGTACCTGAAAAAAGGTATTTATTTTTAACGAATGTGATGTGTTTCACCGTGCACGTGCCAACTGCAAAACATGATCTAATCTATTATAATACTATGAATGACCGTCGTGCGTTTATATATTTATTTATTTATATGTATGTTTATATATATATGTATATATATACGTATATATATATATATATATATATATATATATATATATATATATATATATATATATATATATATAAAGGGTGTGGCAAAAGTCACATGATATATTTAGAATTAATTTATGCAAAAACTACTTGAGATAGAAACTTCGGGTAAATTGCAAACGAAAGAAAGGGTTTTGGAGTTTTTATTTAAATAGGATATCATCTGAATGTCCACCATGTTGGTTTATGCACATGCGCATTCTTTTTGTAACAGAATCCATCATTTTTCTTAGCATCTCGGGAGGAATGTTGCGAATCTCTTGAGAAATGTTCTCTTTCAAATGTTCCAAAGTACGAGGCCTATTAATGTATACTTTTGACTTTAAGTACCCCCATAAAAAGAAATCCAAAGGGGTCAAATCACAAGACCGAGGAGCCCAAGGAATATCACCAAAACGTGAAATTAATCGATTTGGGAAAATTGTCTTCAAAAGAAAAAATGTTAAAAATGTCTGACGAGGCACATTTTCACCTTTCCGGTTATGTGAACAAACAAAATTGTAGATATTGGAGTGCTGAAAATTCAAAAATTGTGCATGAAATCCCACTTCACTCACGAAAGGTTACTGTCTGGTGCGGTATGACAAGTGGAAGGATTATTGGTCCCTATTTTTTTTAAATCAGAATGGAGAAACTGCGACTGTAACTGGAGCTGTATATCAAAAATTCATTGAAGAATATTTAAGACCTCAAATTCAAGATAGGAATATGTGGTTTCAACAAAATGGTGCAACAGCCCATACAGCAAAGGAATCAATTCAACTTTTGAAGACAATTTTCCCAAATCGATTAATTTCACGTTTTGGTGATATTCCTTGGCTCCTAGATCTTGTGATTTGACCCCTTTGGATTTTTTTTATGGGACTACTTAAGGTCAAAAGTATACATTAATAGGCCTCGTACTTTGGAACATTTGAAAGAGAACATTTCTCAAGAGATTCGCAACATTCCTCCCGAGATGCTAAGAAAAGTGATGGATTCTGTTACGAAAAGAATGCGCATGTGCATAAACCAATATGGTAGACATTTAGATGATATCATATTTAAACAATAACTCCAAAACCCTTTCTTTCATTTGCAATTTACCCGAAGTTTCTATCTCAAGTAGTTTTTGCATAAATTAATTCTAAATATATCATGTGACTTTTGCCACACCCTTTATATATGTTTCGTGTCACTTTCAAAAAAATTAGAGAGATCCAGAGCCTTATATACTCGAGTCCGTATCGTGGATACCGAGTTCGGCGGCGTATTGCCCTGTGATTCGGGTACATTGTACCCGAATATGACACGAATTGCAGTCAATTGCAGCAGTGGAAAACTAAGTGTCTTAGTTTTCACTAGGAATGTTGTCATTAAAGAAATACTCAAATAAAACGTTTGTTCTTTGTAAATACAAATAAAACTAAATATATTGCATTGCGTTCTTATAAGTAATTTTATTTAATATCTTTCCAACAGTATCTGCTATCATTTTTGATAGCACGGGTATTATACAAAATCTCTGCAGTCATTTTTGACGGCTGGGTACACTAGTCATAATATAATGAACTACAATACATGCACTACAGATTTCAACTGATTACTGTGAGATTTTTCTCGTTAATTTAATAACGACAAAACAGTAAATTGTCAAAATTTTACTTCAGTACTCATTCAAAAGATGCTGATTAATCAATATTTCTGAACAATAATGCCCGCATTCTTCTCAAGCTGCAAATCAAATTAATTAGGAATAATCAACCTTTGTAGTGAATTTCATAGCCATGCGGTGTTGTATCAAGATTAATAGCAACAAATCTTTAGGAAATTTATATATAGGATAAGTAGAATGACTGCCGATAGGCGATGTCAGTTCGCCCTTCAGTTCCCTTTTGACTGTTGAGAGCTATCGTCTATTGAACTGTATTTCTCTGTAATTTGAATCAGTTAAATCACTAAATTCACATTCACGTTCTAAATGGGATTAAAGCGCTCAGAACAACGCTTTAATGCACCCCTATTTAATGAATGAGTAGAACGTTAAAATAGTAACAACAATAATGGAAAATATTCGTTGAACGCTCGTTGGCAACTTCCGACAGAAGAAATTATCACTGTCTAAATCATTAATTTCTAAGTTTTTTTCATATTTACTTGCACAATCCCAATACTAAGACAATTATTTCCGGCAATTCTAACCCTAGTTCCATGTTTTCAACATCTTTGCAAAGCAAGTTCTTACACCGTGAATTTCATTTCGAGACATGTATGAAGATAGCACTGTACCTGATATAAGGCACGTCTGCAACCACATGATATTTCGCACCGGGGTCAAAGTCTTCTTCAGTTCTTAGAACTGGAGGCTTCAAGCCCTGCAATTCAAACCTGAAATACAAGAGGGCACTCATTAACAGTTTTACGAGTCGATCCCAGCCGCCGTACACACGGCATTTGATAATAAGCTTAAGAGTCCTTGGCTTAAGGATAAATTGAAGAAACCTGTTTATGAGGCTTACCTCAATTTCCACCATTCGCAGTTTAAATCATCGCTTAGAATTGTTCCATTGAAGACCTGCCATCGATATCTATCAATTAAATAGCCGAAGGGCAGAAATACAATCTTGGATAGGGCCATTTTCATCAAAAAATTGATGTCGGTTTCATTATCTTCAACGATTTCGTTGAGCAGACCAATCCTGTGTAGATGTTTCGGAGTTTGCACACTCAGAGCCAGACTGTCACCAACCGCCTCGTGAAAACCTGAGCGAATAATGACTCAAATATTTTTGTTTTTCTTGCAATATGTTCAGAATTTTTTAATAATTATTATTTTAAACAGGTTAGTGATAAAAAACACGTACCAAGCGCTCGAGTTACATAGTATATCTCCAGAACAACTTGGGAGCAAAATTCTTTGCTGTTTTTTTCCCCTTCTGAGGAGTCAAATATGTATGTATGTATATCATAAAGTGAATATGATTTTGATTCATATTTAAAACCTGACGTTCAATAGTATATCTACCCATACTTATTTAATAAACACATATATGAAATTACCGTTCTGATATACTACATATAAGTTCTAGTAATTTGTACTCTTGAAACATTCGTTCAGTAAATGAAATCAATCGGAAAGGTGCATCCGTGGGACAACCTCACAAATTTTACGAAGGCTTCAAAGGACACTCAGTAGTACGATTTCATAGATGCAGCATTGGAGGAATTGTGACATCGACATTTCTGTGGATATTTTATTAATGATATCAATGTGTGTACAAGGTAAAAAGTGAAGATCAAGGAGTAGCTGCAACTCAGCAGTATTCTGAGCTACGGCATGGGATTTGGGTAGCAGCTCAAGAATTGGCCAAATGGCTTTATTTTATTGTCTTATTATATTCTATTCATATTTTCTGGCTACGCTGACACATCTTTGCGCTCCTCGCCTGTCGTTGAAAAATCTGGTCGCTCTTTTGACGTCTTCCATGAGCTCTCCAGTGCCAAGTTAAGCCAAGAAAAAGAACGTCTTTGAGTCTAGCATCGTCAGAAAATTCTGAGGTTCATCAAAATGAGAAATCTAATGAAAGCTTCGAGCACAATACAGAAAATTATGTTTTGTTCCACAGAAATTTGTTAATATATTTAGATAGTTGAGCTCAAAAGGAGAAAGAAAAAGTAAATTCTCTCATCATCTCGTCATCAATATTGAGCACTCGGGTCACATTTATCTATCAAAGCAGAAGTGTAAACCACTATCGTTTGTAAATAAAATATTGTCCGCTAATAAGGAGACAATAAAATATCACACTATAAAGTAAAGCTGGAATATATTCATATTATAATTTCGTTTACCGGCATTTTTACTTGGAACGTAAAAATTGAATTTTCTACCTAAGAACCAAAACAAACATACTTCGATTAAAATATTTGTTGTATACGATCTATTATAAATTTACAGTCGTGTTCTAGACAAATAATCGCACAAACTCGATTGTGAATGAACAAAGTCCGTTTAGCCTTTGAACATTGTTGAAATGATAGTTTTTTATAAGCTCTTCAAAGAGCTATGTTAGATTGTGTAATTTCATCACTGTATTCACTGCAGTCACTGAACAAACAAATGAAATGAATGAAAAGATTACTCTAACAATCTCCACTGCCAGACTGAACTCATACGACGAAAAGGCAGGACATGGAAACAAGTCTAGTATGAAACGAAGTCTCAATCAGATCATTTGGTGAGAGACCCAGTCAAACACTGCGTTACAGCTTGGTTCTGTCAGCATCTACAATTATCATTGTATGAAAATTTCTCCCCTGAGTGATGCGCTAAAACTCATTCAACACAATCTGACCAAGACACACTTCTAGGTACCTCACAGAAACATTTGAATTAGGAAGGTTTTGATATTCATGCGTGAGATGCCTGCTACCCCACATCATTTTTACTCTTGCACTACGTAGTGTACGTAAATCAGTAAAAATAGAAAATTCAAGGGCAAATCCAATTTAACTGCCCTTCATTTGGTTGTATATATGTACGTACCTTTAGAGCACACGTATACCAGTTCTTTTCCACAATACTCTACACCAGTTCTTCGAAAAATAATTTACCGCCATTATAAGCCGAGAAGCGTATTTGACTCATGCTCCTTGTATTCCACATACAGATATGTAATTACGTCAAAAAGGAATGAAACTAAGTGGTTGAATACCTGGATTTATGTAATTACGTCAAAAACGAATAAAATTAAGTGGTTGAACACCTGTATTTATGTAATTACGTCAAAAACGAATAAAATTAAGTGGTTGGATACCTGGATTTGCTCCAGTTCGGAAGAGTATTGGCTGGTTCTTGTAGTGAAGATAGTACTCTACGTGTCCCATTTCGTGGTGCACTGTATTTAAATCCTCCATAGTTACATCAGTACACATTTTGATCCTGAAAAAATGTTCAGAATGAAATAAATAGACATTTTTTGTCCTACAATCTTTTATTAAAATATGTGTTCACTCATATGTTGTTTTTTTCTCATTGACATAAAATGTGTTTTCTTCATATTCACATTTACGTAATTTTGAAAAGCTAAATTTAACGTATGTCATGAATTATCAACATTTTATATAACAATAAAAATCAGTTTTTCATGCCACTATCGCCTTCAAATTAGCCATCTTTTTAAGTATTATTATCATCACCTGACATCGTCACTGTTATAAAAGTCCCATGCAGAAGCGTGACACACCATCTCAGTGTCGTTAGGTTTCGTAATCACTGATTTTTCCCAGAATTCAGGTGGCATGGGGACGAGGTTCAATTCAGTGTAAAACTTGTCGGCCAGTTCGAATATTTTTTTCGGAGTATAACCCTGTGCATGAATAGTTGTTCATTATATCACATAGGAATAAAGTAAAATCATTAAACGAGTAGTAACATGAATTTTAAACGAAGTAGGATTTTCATACGACGGTTTCAATTTGTAATCAATCATTCCACTATATACGAGTAATAATACCCATTGTGTTGTTCACTTGATTGCTTGTTCTCTGTCACGTTCTTAAGGATTTAGATAAGAGGAAATTTGTTAGGCTATGCATGTATTGTAAGCATTGTATTGTGGATACCAAACGCCTTCAATGTGGAAACTCCTTTGCAAAGCCCGCGTCCATTGGCAAATCAAACAAAAAAATCAGCAAAAACACGTGAATTTTCACGTGTGTGTCTACTTGTGATCATATAAAATGGAGAGTCGAGCAATAATTTTCTACAGATGCTTGTCGCATATATTATTTACCTGACTCTTCATAGTTGTTGTAACATCGATGGTAGACTTGTCAGGAAAGGGGGCTACTAGGTCGTATATGTCCGTCCACGACTGGGCCCACATGTTACCCAGCAGGTGTGCCGGTATGGGTCCTGTCTTATTGATGTGATCTGTTCCATAGACCTGAAAATTAGAAATGCATTGAATTAGTTATGTGTATATCACAGGAACTATATGTTGTAAGTTTTTCTCTTAGAATCAGATCAACTGCATTATGATAGAAGTATTGCACTAAATAAGAAGAGTGTGAAGCTCATTTGTGCTGTCTATTTTTTATTATTATGAAAGTGATGTGTTCATTCACGGTAGCATTTCGCTACTAGAACCCCGTTACTAAATCGTCACCCTAGGTTAAAGGAATTAAGCCCATCAGCCACTCCAGCCAATTGTTGAGGCGGCTGTAGGGCGTCTTGTTGAAACGAATCGAAAGATACATCAAACTGCAAGAGTTCTACCCTTGGATTCAAGTAAACACCGACGATTTGAATACGTCACCTGCATGTAAACAATAACCAGCAAATAACTTAACCACCCTAACAACAACAGACGCTCAAGACTAAAGTGAACGCCAGCAACAAAAACGAAGTACATCACTTCGCTATATGTTCCACAAGATAATGTGAGCCTTCAATTCAACAGCTCGTAAAAGCGCTTTTTATGACCACCGCTAAACAGCAAAAAACAAAAGCAATGTTTTTCCAGAAAAATTTATATGTATGATATGTAATAACATTGTTTTTTTTAAATACATTATTATAAAATCCTTAGGTGGAAGGTGTATTCATGAGTGATTAAACAGTGATACTGACGGTTATACCCTTGGAGCAAAGCTGAAAAAAGCGAGTTAAAACTGCACCACGGTGTCCACTTCAGAACAAGTGACATAGAGGGTGTCCCAAAAAAATATATACATTTTTAAAGGACTGTTGTTTGAATACTATTGGTGTACATAAGGTGAAGTAAACCCTATTCCTAACAAAAAACTTTAGATCTTGCTCTTTCGAATGAGACTTGTCCCAGCGTCTTACCACCAGTAGTAGTCAAACTACAGCCTTTTAAAAATGTATACACTTTTTGGGGACACCCTGTACAACATAATATTGTAGTTAAAGTTTCTAACAGTAACGCTGAAATCTTAATTTCACAGCTTCATTTAAAAAAGTGTTTGAACATATTATGTTTTAATCCTGTTAGTACTAAATTACAGAACTGATAGACTTTCGTGAAACTCCAAACACATTTCCATTTTACTTTCCAAGCTTATTCTATCAAAATATGAGTACATTTTTAAATCAAGAGCAATCGGTAATCTCTCACATAAATGTTCTGGAAAATGACTGAATGAAAATCGAACATTAATTTCATAACTCAATCAATATCTCTGGAGTGAATGATGAAAGAATCATTGAAGTTATCTACATGGTATTGTTTTTTCCTCGTGAGACCAGCACCAATTGAAATCGAATTTCGATGTAACTTTATATGCGTTTGAGTGGCCGTACTTACCCATGACTTTATACCAAAAACAAAAGAATGTGTTCTCAATTTAATCTTATCAATACACAAATAATTGCATATATGCAACTCCTATGTACCTACCTCTATCAGCTTCCTCCTGACATACGCATGCAGTTGTTCATAGAGAGGCTTGATTTGCTGCCAAATTGCTTCGACGTCGTTCTGGAAAGTTGGAGACTCGTACGGGTGGACCCATTCTTCCTCCGCGTCACTGTAACCTATCAGACGCACAACATTCGATAAATGTTGAATGATTGTCAGCAAGATTGTGAAAACGAACCGACAGTAACAATAAAAGAGTAAAATATTGACTGCCATGTACTCTGACAGGATTTCTAATGCCGCTTGAGGAAGCTACCACGTTGACAACTTTCAGCAACCACCTGAGAAGCCGTTAATATTTCCCTTTGAATCCTGTCAGTATCGCACAGAAAGTAAACTAAACGTGAGATCAAATTAAGTAAAGAAGGATTTTGACTCGATTTGTTCTCTATTTGACCTGAACACAGAGAACGAATATTGAGTACTCACCATTTAATGTTGCCGCTTCGTTGGAGAGTTCGACGTACTGCCTGAACAAACCTCTCACTTGCTTGCCTGATACGTCCCTCCACTTGACCCATGCTTCCTTCAGGACATCATAACTTCGGTTTTCCGCCATTATCTGGGTCAGTTCTCCATAAAAAGAAATTAGAGTAGATAATTAATGGGTTTCATGGAGAGGAAATTCTCCCAAAGGTAGATAATTAGAAGTTGTCGGAAAATTTTCATCGAACGAAACTTTTCAGAAACTTGTATGTATCCTAGCTGACTCCAACCAGTTCCTAACGCAGCAGCAATATAATTTTGACGCAATGACAAGGCCTCTTCCTATGAGGCTATCAACTACAGTGATGATTTACGATGAATAGGTTCCACGTCAGTTTCTAATACTTTTTTTAAGTGAGGTTAAAACCTGAAGATGGCTTAAGCCGAAAACCAATAATTTGTACTGGCAAACATATAAGGTTTTTTTTAATTCGCCATATAATAGGAGTTCACACTGGTGCTTTAGATGTATGAAATCTCACAGGACATTCTACACGCAATGAGGGGAGGTGACTACATCTCCCTTATTGCACAATGAATAACAATATTTTCTTTCGATTAACATGATTTTCCAGGTTAAAGGCAGAACAAATTCTAGCATTTGTCGCACAAGGAATTCAGTAAACAAATACTTGTGAATTTCAAGCTGGGCATAGTATAAATTAAATAGCTCTTCTATTCTGTTGATTTTGTTTTGGTTTCATTCATTACGTGTTCCACTGTTCGCTAGAGCATGTCGTCTTATCGAACACAAGCTACCAGGTTAGTAATTGTTGTGTTGTATTCAATTTAATATCCAGAAGATTATCAATATTTCTATTTCTGTCGAACACATCTAACTATCAATACACGTGTTTTAAATTTAAGCCTATATAGATTATAAGGTAATTAAAAATATGTAAAACCTTCACACTGTCACTATATATACATGGAGCAAAATAATGCATTCGGTTTTTATACTGTGAAATCTATCGATAGTCAAATGATAGTGCTAGTGGCCGTGGATGTCATTATAACGTTTAGAATAGAATAGAATAGAATGAGGCTATGGAAACGAACCTTCTGGCCCATTCTTGGGTCGGATAATTACTTCGATAATTATTCGGTTGTTTACCCAAGTCCCATGCCGTATTTCTAGCCGCGCCAACCATGTCAGCAGCGGGCTTCGTTCCTAAATTATGATCCGGTGCGCGTCCTGAAGCAGACCTTAATGCGTTATTTTGTAGCTGGGGCAAGTCTTTCCTCCTAACTATGTCCTTGATTGACCAGGTCATAGCCCTTGATCTTAGACCAACGAGATTAAATTTTTAACAGAGAAGGATTTCTTAAGAAACTTTTATTTCATATTGCAAAGACTCAAACAAAATTAAGCATTCATCAATAACATCTAAAAGTCAATCAGAGACGATCACGTACTGACTGATTTTTCCCTCATCCTGCCCTCATTTTTCCAAATCATGTTCTCTTAGTAACCCCAAAAGTCGTCATATGGTATAGTTAGAAAATGAATTAAATTTGATAGGAGTAATGGGTAACTTGTCGAATGTAAGTATATTTTTCAGCATAATTACAGAGTCGTGTCCCATCCTTATGATTAAAGCTCGACGGCGCCGTTCGTGCTAGACCACTCCAGTGTATTCTTTGTACTGATCTTCATCCTCTACTCTTAGCAATCCATCGAAGAAAATTATTGTTCGCTTATCGTTTGGCAACGCAACTATTCATTGTGATCCAGATCAAATACGTGGGTATGAATACGAGTGATCTGTATTATTTTCCTGCAAGTAAGGACTTTTGTTGTACTTTATTTTATTGATGATGTTCATGTTGCATATTTTCCGATGACACCTTCCAAAAAGAACAATAGCAGCTCTCAATGCTCACCTGGCTCCAAGTTGAGACTACAAACCGATTTTCCCTGAACCTGAACGCAAAGGTCAACTTTTGCCGTGCTGTAGATGGCGGTCATATTAGCTGTTATCTCATTGAGCTGTGAACGATGAAATCATGTTTTTATTTACAGTCATTTAAGTTAATAAAAAAATTTTTAAATATTCCTCCTAAGAAGCAGTGTGTGAAATAACTGAATATTGCAATCAAGATGATTTTGCTTTAGGCGTAGATGAAAGTTATTATGAGAATTTACAACATGAAGTAAATATTTGTCGAATAATTAAAAAAAATCAACCTAATTAGCATTAATACTCCCTAGATCGTCAGTTTTGCATTCAAGTTTTTTATAAAATGATATACATACAAACTGTTTAGTCACGAAACTAGTTATCAAAGTAATAATTAAAAAAATAGTCTTGGAAGACTCATGTGTATATTATCGCTAAAGAAACATTCTTAAGACTGTCATAGATGCAAAGTTCGATGCGAATAGTAAACGAGTAGCAACTACCGTGCCAAATTATTCATCAAAACTCGACCATTCTTTGTTATTGTACTCGAAAAATGTCTGTACGAGTTTTCATACAAAATACTCTACACAAATCATGTACATGAAAATGTGTAATATATACAGAGAGAAATAGCGCTAAATTTAAGGATGCACCTTATGAAACAAAACAAATCAGTCGTTGGCGAGGGAAGCCTTAATGAACAGTAGCTCCTCATATGAGAGCATGAGTATTTATCTATCACTTACCAAGTTAAACTTTTCTTCAGGAAGTGCATATTTCCCTCGAGTTGAGTAGCCCTTCATTTGCCTGCGCAGTTGTGGATCAGAAATGTTTAGCCATTTCTTATCCCAGCCCAAATTAATCCACTTTTTCCATTCTTCTTTATTTTTTGCAGCATGCTGACTTTCAACGTCCATCTGTAGATGAAAAAAAACTCAATTTGATAAATACTGTAAAGTTTCCATGTCACTGCTTTTGCGCTTACAGAAAGTCTCGGAAAAATACACTGTTTAAAAATAATTCATCAATATCATCATACAACGTAATAAGAAAATATGCAAACTGCTGTATTAACTGTATGTATACATATCTTATTTGTTGAATTTCTACAAAAACTATGCAAATTCTAGCATCAGCATTTCTTTTAAAATATTTAAGAATGTTGTACGACATGTACTGATGTGTTAATTTCTGTGTAGTAATACGACGGTGTTAATATAATAATTTTTGCACTCGTTACTAGAGCATGAAATGCACAATTTAATTATATATTCAAACGATTTAGTAATTAAATCAGATGCTCAGGCTCCTAGAAAAGACTCGCCTCTTGTGGGAGACAAGTCACGGCTGCATTATAACAAGAAATGTACTAAGATAAGTCACTGTATTTTTTACTAGTCGTAAAAATCGACGATGAGAAGCTGAGCAATAGTGTCGGGGATGCTTTCCTCTATATTTCTTCCTTAAGCAACGACATGGTGACAACGAGGAAAAGCTCTCGCTTCTCCAGTCACACATCACACATGACTTCAATCGCGCACTTGCTCCTTAATTATTCACAAACATTTCAATCATGCCCACCCAGTGTGCATGAAACACTTTCTAGTGAAGAACTATTTATATCAACGGAAATCTTTCCTTCCCTCCCTCCATAGTCCGTTAATGAGAAGTTTAGCATTAGGACAGTAATTAATATTCAGAAATACAGTATAAAATAGGCAATCGTTTACGAGCCATAATATAAAATAATTAGATAAAATCAGAGCTATCCCGAGCAACTTAGCTAATACAAATTGATAGGCTACTGGCAGTGTAAATTTAAAAATGCAGCAATCAATGACAGTGCAAATAATTACAATTAGAAAATATTTTTAAGTAATAAATGAAAATAGTCTGAGCGTTTTCCCGACTTTCTCCCAAATAATTTTAGATCAAAAATATTACCAAGTGTTTCAAGTTTTCATTCGTAAGATTCGTGCTGTACGCCCAGTCCGCCAAAACTGCCTCTCTTGAATTGTTTGTTTCCAAGGCATTTCTTTGTGTGAGGTACTCTCTGGCAGCGTCATCCAAGGATCCATTCACTGAAAAGACATAACACCATTAGTCACAGTGTCATAGTGAAGCCATAAAGGGCATTAAAGGAGTTTGAACACTGTTTTATCAAAAAATAAATCAAATAGAATAGAATAGAATAGAATGAGGCTATAGGAACGAACCTTCTGGCCCATTCTTGGGTCGGATAATTACTTCGATAATTATTCGGTTGTTTTACCCAAGTCCCATGCCGTATTTCTAGCCGCGTCAACCATTTCGGCAGCGGGATTCGAACCCGGGTCTTTCTGCTCGCAAGCAGATTCGCTCACCAGTCGACCAAGCTCGTGTACCAGTCGACCAAGCTGGATTTTCTATTAAAACAAATACATGCGATACCTTTGTATTTTTTTCCTGTAGATTGATATCACCAAAACGGTTCCAGTTCAAGCTTGTATTCGAGTAATCTACATAGTTTAATCAGTTTCATTTCAAGTATTACACATTCTCTTGATGTACAATACCATTTCGTGAAGAAAAAGTTCATTGTTCCTCAGGAAGCGAATTTATCCTTCATATATATATATATATATATATATATATCATATATATATAATATATATATCATATATTTCATATCATATATATTTTTTTTGTGAGAACGCTGTCACTGAATTCGAGGAGCACAACAGCACTTCAGTCAAGCAAAACATCGCCTCACTTTGCCGATGCAGGACAACCCAAAAAAATGTTTACCTATTTAAAAGGCTGTTGTTGAAATACTACTGGGGCTTAAAGGCTGGGACAGGTTTCATTCAAAAGAGCAAGATCTAAAGTTTTATTTTCTATCCAAAATACGATGGGACCAAGCATGTGAATATGTACCAGTAGTATTTAAACTACAGTTTTTTAAAATCTACTTATATAATAGACAGTGTATCTCCATTTCTCTGGCTTTCTCTATTTCTCTCTCTGTCTCTCTATCTGTGTGTATCCGTCCTATTACTTCCATTCTATTACTGAAAAAAATTTCGGAACTGAAATCAAAACGGATATAAATATACATGTAATACAAGCATTGTATTGTGGATACCAAAACTGCCAGATAATTATAGAATAAATCATTTTTCCCTATTATTAGCTTTTTTCACAGATCATATCGGTAGATAAGGTACAGAATTAAAATTCTGTATATATTCATGAAAAATATTCAGGTTCTGGTAGTACCCGAGTAAAACTGAGAAATGGATTTTATTTTACAGACCTTGAATTTTATCCCTTTTAAACCTTGGAATTTCAACGGGTTAAAATAAATGGTACCTGCTTATTGTCCGATGTAATTCACTGAACAAAAGTCAAGAAAGTCTTCGGACTTTGTATCAAACATTTAAGTATCTCGAACAGAAGGAACATAACACTCTACGGATTTACAAACAAACATTTAACTATCTAACCTATCGGGTATAATTTAGATTCACCTCTAATTTAATATTTAAGTGATGAATAAGTTTTATCTCAAGGGTTTGATTTTACTTTACGTGTAAAAATGTTATAAATATGTAGTTATACTATAATGAATTTCATGAATTTTGATGAATATAGAAAACATTCATCTAGATTTGGTAGTGCTGGAATAGTTTTACGAGTACAAGTATTTTCTATTGAGGTGATAATTATATTTGGATGTAATAGAACTATTAATATGGGCGATGGTAACATATGAACACCATATATTAAAACAATCATGAATATTAGGTGCTGAAATTTAAAAAATAGGACTGCTATACCTTGTTCATAATCCACCATTTTGTACGTACTACTAAAAAAACTCATTACAATGAAAATAAATTTTTCTCCATTAAAATTAGTGATTAATTACAATATCAACCATCTGTTCAATGACACAAGTTGGATTTTCATTTCTGACAGTATCACGGGTAAATTTGGAATTGATTTTTTTTCATAAACCCTTAATTTTATCTTTTTAAAGCATTGGAATTTTCATGGTTACTATCTAGGCCATGTTATCGGTAGAAGAGATACGGAATGGAAGTTCTGTCTATACACGTATACATGAAAATTTAAAACACAATGATTCGTCGTAAATCTTATTCGTCTGTTTAATAACTTCAAATTAGTCAAATGTAAACCGTGGAATATCCACGGGAACTATCGAGTGTATACATACTTTCAAGACCTTCTGTAGTACATTGAGGAACACATTAGTTACGAAATGGCTCCTGTGTTTTGATCTGAAAGTGGTGTATACAGTTAAGTTGTCTGGATTGTTAAGGTCTCCACTCACATTCGTTTCCTTGAGTAGGCACCACAGCTGATGCAACAATATACATCGCACATAGAAGGGCTGTTGCCCAACTCTCACTCCTCATCGAAGCGTTTTTTCCGATCGGTGTTCAGTGATCAAATATCTGGAACAATAGGCACAATTGAAAACTAACTGATGAATGAAAAAAAGTGTTCTGCCGTCGCTGAATTACAGATGGATGAAATATTTTTCAAGTGTTTTACAAGGAACCAAGCGTAATTTATTTTTAAGACCATAAGACAACTTATAATATGTAATCTAGCAATGCATTGCATCGTTTTTCATTATGTTGGAAGAATGGCTAAGAATGAGTCGGGGAAGACGATTTCATCGAAAGAATAAAGATATGCGAGAGGAAACATGTGATGAAAATTTATGTCGTTTTTTCATGAATTATTAATGCAATAAATCATGAAATATTTCGTACTAAATTTTGCTGGTTCACTCTTTACATTGAAATCGTCGAAGTGACTGGACAGGTCACAATTTTTTGCATGAACTCGGAAACAGGAATGGGATACGACGGCAAGAGATCGGTTATCATAAAAGCTTTTTTGAAGACGTCCTTTATAAATTACTGTCGCATTTATACCTCATGGAAGTTCATCTATCAATTTAAATCATTATTTTATTAGCTATAAATTCAATTCATCTCGAGAAAACCTTCGGGCAAGAGCAAAATGAGCAGCCAAGAAAGAAAAATACAAATCTAAAGTTGATTTAACTGCTATAACTTACGTATAATGTAAAATAGTGATTATCTCTCTACGTTGTGGTCATGGTAATTGATGCACGAGTATATAATACGATGCAAGTAATCTTGAGCTAAAGTTTTATTTCTGCTGTTAACTGCTTATTGTCGCACAAAAGTTGTGTTTTAGAAAAAAGTAAATGTCAGATTATTAGATGAAAACTATTAAGGATCTCACGCTTCACTTTGCAACTACAATTTTACGGCAACGTGCTTAAACATCGTAAATTTTATCTCTTTAGGTTCCACAAACGCTTCACAAAGGGAAGTTTTTCACAGATGTGAATGACCACGTGATTGATGGAACTCTGTTTAATAATCAGTAATTATTCATAAATGTATCGAAGAGAATAACTCACAAATTCCTTATTAGTCATTCGAATGGATAGCTGACCTCTCTCTTCCCAACAATACAATGGAATTGTATTTGTTTTTTAAGGTCACGTTTTTTTGGAATGAAGAATTAAAATAGCTTCATTCTACCCTTCCCTTGCTGTGCTCTGCTTGAAACATTCGTTAAATAGTTGAATTAATTACACCTGCAGCTTCTGTGAGGCGTATCTTGATATTGTGCGGTCTAGATGGCTTATCTTTCTCTAATTGTTTAACTGCTTGTTGTATTTCTTATGGAGCAGGCTATTCCACTTATCCCTTTATTTCAACTCCTCTCAACTGACTGGTTTGAAATTAATTTCTCCTATCTAATTCGGCAGTGAGGGGACCGGAAATATATTTATAAATGAATGAATTAATAAATGCGACGTTTTTGATTATATAGAATAGATGAGTGGATAACATGAAATATATGAAAATTCAATCATATTTTAGGCAGCATAAAAACGATTTAAAAACTAATCCTGTTCAAATCATCGTAGTATAGAGTTGTAGTAGGCTGTTAATGGATCCATGATTATTGCTACTAAATCCACTGTCCAACAACCACCCAACAATGAGAACTTTAGAAAATAAAATATCAACTATACTTTCACTTTTTAAGAAAAAATCCTCACACTTTACTAACGTTAAACGGAATTTCTTTTCATTTCAAAAATGCCTTTATTTCTTATTTTCCTCTTATACATCCCTTTCTGTAGCAAGTTGAAGCAATAAATAATCTAGCATTTCATATATCCATGCCTTTAAAACAAAATCGGCCTCGCTGTATGTGGGTGTTGTATCAGGTGACTGAGGCAAACTGAATAACAAAATGATCCCTTACGGTACGTTTAAAATTCCAAAAAATTGATCTAGAAAATTACATCTTGTTATCTATTGGACATAAATTGAGGACACGTGTCTTTTCTAAGACTCCAAACTGGTCACAAATTCGACCAATCAAGCCCTTCAATCAACCTAATTTGCTATCTTTTTGCAAGCTTCATTCCGGTAAATATTCTTGACGCACGAGCCCTCCAGAAGTTATTTTTATCATCAGTAAAATAGGAAAATGGTCCCATTTTGAAATTAGCCATACCACAGAAAATTTAACTCCCAAATTGCTGCTACGAATGGCTTTAATTACGTACATGATTCATTAATATATAAATATTTATGCCACCAGTTTTCAAGCTCAGACCATACACATATAGTTTTATTGGTTCTTGAAGTACAATGTTTTTAGATTTAAGAAACTTATGACTGCAGATAGGTTCAACAATTTGTATGGCATCATATGTAATCTTACTCAACAACGTAGAAATACATCGGTTTACCGTTTGTTTCAGCGTAACGATTTCTTAAAACTAGATTTATTGAAATAAGTAAATTTCTAACCTCTATCAAAAATTGTATAAAACCAAAACAATTATTCATCCATAAATTCTCCCCCTCTACCAGAACACAAATTAAACAAAGCATAAATTTTGAAGGCTAAGGGATGAACTACGACGCACCGATTCAAAATCAAAAGATTCTTAATTAAGGATCTTCAAAGTTTCCTTACATTCAATCTTGGCCTATGCTGAACTGACTCATCCAGTTTCGGCCTATGCTGAACTGACTCATCCAGTCTCGGCCTATGCTGAACTGGCTCATCCAGCTCTCGGCGTATGCTGAACTGACTCATCCAGTTTCGGCCTATGCTGAACTGACTCATCCAGTCTCGGCCTATGCTGAACTGGCTCATCCAGCTCTCGGCTTATGCTGAACTGACTCATCCAGCTATCGGCTTATGCTGAACTGACTCATCCAGCTCTCAGCCTATGCTGAACTGACTCATCCAGCTCTCGGCTTATGCTGAACTGACTCATCCAGCTTTCAGCCTATGCTGAACTGAGTCATCCAGCTCTCAACCTATGCTGAACTGACTCATCCAGCTCTCAACCTATGCTGAACTGACTCATCCAGCTCTCGGCTTATGCTGAACTGACTCATCCAGCTCTCAACCTATGCTGAACTGAGTCATCCAGCTCTCAGCCTATGCTAAACTGACTCATCCAGCTTTCAGCCTATGCTGAACTGACTCATCCAGCTCTCGGCCAGCTTTGTGGGACGTCTTGAGTGGCTTGGATAATTTTCCCTAGCGGCGTTGAAATTCTCCATGGTTCCATACTTTTAAAAAGGTTCACCCAATTCTCAATTCTGTTGTTTTAAGGGGGCCTCCTAACATCCGAGCTGATGCATGAAAATTTCATGAATTTTCTTGAATGAACCTGACATGAAAAAATATTTGAAGCAGTTTATTATTGGGAATAATGACAAGTTCTCTGAAGGTGATTGACTAATAACTTTCTGTGTAAATTAAATTCTGAACAACTGCTAATGTGTTTGTACCATGCAATATTGGAAGTTGCATAAGGCTATAAGTCGATGAATGTTTCAATATTTTGGAGATTGAAGATGCATCACTGTAGGACTTATGTTGTGGCACATATTTGAGCAAAAAATTAGACATGATATCAATAAGTAGGGCCAAATTGTTCCTTTTACTAATGAGGGAAACAATCTGTTTATTCATCCGTTTTATTATACTGGAAAAACTATAAATTCCGAGCTTAATATTGTAAATCTATAAACCTTTTTTTAATGAACAGGGTAAAATATCTGGAAATTATAATTAGATAAAAATTGAAAACGTAATGTGTCAAAATCTCGCAATAGGATACATAATATTTTATGAACCTGTTAAGCCTTTTTTGGGTGTTGTTCATCGTTCATCATCTCCTTCTTTTATTTTCTGGAAAATGATTTGGTGCAGATATCCAGTATGAACTTTCTGAGGGTTATTCCTGTACATGCATTCAGTACGTCATTCAGTAGGTCATTCAGCACATCATTCAGTACGTTATCCAGTACATCATTCAGTACATCACTCAATACGTCATGCAGAACGTCATGTAGTACATCATTTGGTACATCGTTCAGCACATCATTCAGTACGTCATTTAGCACAGTCAGTACGTCATTCAGTACATCACTCAGTACGTCATGCAGAACGTCATGCAATACGTCATTCAGTGCATCATTCAGTATATCACTCAGTACGTCATTCAATACGTCATTCAGTGTATCACTCAGTACATCCCTCAATACGTCATGCAGAATGTCATGCAGTACGTCATTCAGTACACCATTCAGTACGTCATTCAGTACATCATTCAATACGTTATTCAATACGTCATTCATTGCATCATTTATTACACCATTGAGTACGTACACCTGTATCTGCAAGCACAGTTTTGAGGGATCTCTACTAGTGCATTGATAGTCTCATTTCAAAATTTGCAACACGTTGGTGAAGCCCAGGCAAAAGTGCTCACCAGGGTTGAGGTTGAACGAAATAATAATATTGAAGAGCTCGTAACAATTGAGAAACATGATTCAACAGTTGTACTATATTGTGGTTACGGTTAGGCTATTTATTTCTTGCCTACCTTATTAAGATGAACTTTTTGTGTAATTTCGATATAAATGTCACAATGGAAACAGTTACAAATGGTTCAATGTCATGCCTAGTTCTTCAAACGGTTAGGTATCCGAACTAAATTATCTCTCGAAAAACAATATGTTGAATAAATGTTTTCATGAACACTCGGTTCGAGTTAAATGTTTATTCTTTTACAGGATCTTCATGGTTTCCTAACAGCGACCATCAATTATATCACATCTTTTGTTTTTTTTTAATTTATGTGTTGCAGGCTTGATTTTCTCAAACGGTCGCGATTTTATGATATTTCTGGTTAGCTTGTTAGGCAGAAATGACCACATATTTATCTTTTAGTATTGTCACCATTATATCAATACTTTAGTACTTTATTAGCATATCATCATAGAATAAACATTGTGAACGGTATTAAAACAAATCTTTTGTTACTTCTGCCTAATAAGAAATTGCTATGAATTAATTTATCATTAATTCTAACCTCAACATATTATGAGGGAACGGATCAAGTGTAATGTTTTTTTACAAATAAGCTTCCCATATATACAAGCGTACACATTTATATATGTATGTACATGCATGCATATGTATAAACACAACTAATAAATAGTAATATTATGACTAAGTTGTAATATTAGGTATAAATATTTAGCCTACTAGTACAAAAACATTAATTTTCCATATATCCATTAAAATTGGTTAAATAAAATCAATTACTTATTTTCCAATTTATGCAAAAAAAAGATTAATTCGGTAACTCTGCCCTCAGTGACGTCAAAGTTAAATTCTTCCTGTCAGTTAACAACTGCCGATTTTAAAAATAGAAATACAGCGTGGGCAAAGTAAACTCATCTATGTACACACTCTTGTGAACCTATTATCAAAACTTATCTTTATTTCATTTAATGTTGCCACAATCCAACAAACAGTTTTTTCACAAGCATTTCAAACTATTTAATAGCGAGACACAAGAGTTACGCGCTGCAGCAGACTGCAAATGACGCTACTGAAGCGGCTGGTTGGTTGAACACTGTCCGAGGTCGTATGTAGGTAGACACAAGTGTTTCTATCTCGAACACCTGGTGAACTTTCGATTCATTCGTCGCTGCTCCACATTTCCTAGAAATAAAACGACATTCATTTATCAAGCTGCATGAAGTTCAATGAAATTGAAGTTAGCTTCCATTGATCCGTTCCGTATACCATAAATATTGAGTCCTTGTTTCAAAGTTGGATGATGTATTATAGAATGAATCATTATTAAATATTTTGTGCATTCTATCGCTTCTGACTTGTAAAAATTGGTATTTGTAAAGTGTGTTTAAATGTTATATATACTAATATTACTTGATTCGTTTCGAAATTCTAAAAAAGTTGTACACACTAGTTGCATGTACCTATTTCTAAGAGACGTATCGGTGCAGCGCAGGTCATGACCATCAAAACTTCATGATCATTCCAACACTACTCAATTACCCTGTGGTGCTGACCACCACACTGGTCTAACATAGTAAGCAACTTTTACTTCCGCTCGACTTCTCTAATTCCAAGGGTGAAGTTGATACAAACTTGTGATGGAGATTAAAGTTCAAAGCCACTGTACGTCATCATTAACATTTATCATCTACTAACTCCACGCTAGGCGTGGGGCCCACCTGTACTTTTAAACTACTTCAAGCACCCCTCAATAGCGATCATGAAGAGACACACACTTCTTCCCCACGCATTATTAATAATAACAGTTTTTCGTTTACCTGCGTACTGTAGGAAAATTCCATACAACAAAGTAAAATCAAAAACTTTGATACTAAAGTTGCCTGTCTATGTACCATACAAGATGGAAACAAGTGATATGAAGTATTCCTGCAAACAAGTATAGGCCGTTCCCGACGAACAATTGTATTCTTAATTGAGATCTCAGTACCCCGAGTTTTATCAGGATGATTTCAATCCTGGCGTGTGGATCAGTTGCTCGCGTTAACCGTATCTGTCCATCATTATGGAACTTGACTGCAATTGTCAATTATTTTGCAAAAATCTAACAGAAGCAGATCGACAACTAAACAGCATGATTAAACATTCCTTCAACAAGAGCCCAAATGTTAATAAACACTCATAATTGATTAGTAATTTTTTATTTGGCATCTGCTATAAATTTTCACCCTAGCACACATGATACTTTAGTGTTAACTTTCCATTGAGTATGCGTTTGTCATGCAAGTGTGCAAATGCATACCATATTTTATGTCAATTTCAGCGTCAATTTAAGAGAATGCAGAATTTTCAGGTAGTCCAAGAAGTGAGGTGGAGCGTATAGTTATTCGATATGCGTACAGTGAATGTGAATTACTGAAAGTTTGCCCTAAAACGGCAGACCTTCTCAAATATCACAGAGGCACAATCCATGATGAGTACCTCGCCAGCACTGGATACTCCCGATACCTTGTCCACACCGGATACCCAAGGTACCTTTTCAACAGCAGATACTCCCGGTACCTTGCCAACACCGGACACTCAAGGTACCTTTTCAACAGCAGATACTTCCGGTACCTTGCCAACATCGGACACTCAAGGTACCTTTTCAACAGCAGATACTCCCGGTACCTTGCCAACACCGGACACTCAAGGTACCTTTTCAACAGCAGATACTCCCGGTACCTTGCCAACACCGGACACTCAAGGTACCTTTTCAACAGCAGATACTCCCGGTACCTTGCCAACACCGGCTACTTTCAATACTTCGCCATCAGCGTGTGCCCGTGCGGGACGTGAACGAGAAAATACAGTTGCCATTAAAATGATCATAGAATTCGAATGGTTTGGTTTTGATAAGTTACTCATCAGTAAGTTTTCTTCAGTTGACTTGAAATTTTCAAAAATACGTTTCAATCGGTAAACTGTTATAATACGAATGCTCGAACAAGTAGAAAGTGATTCTTACGAAGTTAAAATTTATCTCACACTATTATGTGCTCAAGTATCTTATATAATGAGTCAAAGAGCTTTTGATATTCAGAACATATTACTGGCTGCTCTGGTTATGTTGTTTTCTGTGATCATGTTATCAGTAATTTCACTGATTTAAATATACACCACTTTAAACTTAAGCACATTTTGAAACAAAAACAAAAAAACAAAAACAAAAACAAAAACGTATATTTCCAATAAAGTTGGTACATAAGAAATGTAACATCATTGGTTTTTAAAAATGCCTTA
>VCRD01000476.1:16388-27554 GCA_006783055.1 Trinorchestia longiramus
TCGCCAATTCTTGTGTTGCTTTGCTTTCTTACTCACTGAATTGCACCCTTCACGGTTTCTGTGTTCTCAATTTGTCCTCAATTCAGCTTGGACTATTGCTTTTACTCCTGTATGCAGTGTTGGCTTTTGTAGTGCGTCTATTGCGCATAATTCTGGCCGTATTGTTACTCTTAGTTGAGTGTTTATAATTATTCCACGTGTATTTTATTTGCCAGTTGCGAATTCACTGATACTCAGTATGGGTCCTAAATTTAAAAAATATTCTACCTTTGTAGTATGTGTATACATACTGATTTAACACAAGCATTGTAATACAACTGCTCATGATCTCTCCAATATTTCTTCCCCGGACGACCGAGCATCAAGTCATTTTATTCCTTGTTTATTTTATTCCTTGTTTATTTTATTCCTTGTTTATTTTATTTCATGTTTCTTGAAGCTTTTGTGGCCGGCGATGTGTGATCATCTGGCCGGAGGACACACTTTCTTAACGGTCTCTGAATCTTTATGGGAAGAATTCACCGTCGAGTTCTCAATTTTCTATTTACGAGGTAGACCAGACATCTTTTGTCTCATCTACGCAGTACTGACGTGCCGTGGTTGCGTGCTCTTTGGTTGCTGCCGTGGTTGCGTGCTCATTGCTTGCTGCCGTGGTTGCGTGCTCATTGCTTGCTGCCGTGGTTGTGTGCTCTTTGGTTGCTGCCGTGGTTGTGTGCTCATTGCTTGCTGCCGTGGTTGTGTGCTCATTGCTTGCTGCCGTGTACCAGATGTCTACACGACGCTTACGCTTCCTAGTCCTGTACAGTGTCTACCCTCACCATAAACTTCGTCGTAATGACATAGTAATTGATATTCATTTCAAAAGTCACTCATTTCATAAATAAAATCACGCTCCATAAACGCGATCAACATAAATCACGCAACTAATTTGTTCTCCTTAACACCGTTTTTGTTCTAGAGCAGTGTTCCTCAAAGTGGCGTTGAGGAAATGCAAGGGGGCGGTAGGAGGGTACGCCTTGAATGGGGGGGCGTATATTAATAGTGTCCTAAGGGGGCGGTGATTGAAAAAACTTTACGAAACACTAGTCTAGAGGCTATAATTTGACATGTAAATAGCATCAGCGCCAGATTTCAAAACTATTGCTCATCTCTTCTAACTTTTATGAATTGACGAAATGTTTAATTGGCGGAGATCTTCAAGTGATGATTGAACCATGTTCATAAACCATTGATGATATGACTAGAAAATAATATCACTTAATGACAAAAAAAAAATCTAGGCGTGTAACTTTTCAACTTAAGTGGCATCTGCATTGCTTTTCAAGTTTATTTTCTTTATAAAATTCTTAAATTATTTATGTGAACGGATATTTTTTGTTTAATTAAAAAATGGAAAATTACATTGAGCGTACAAGTCTCAATTCTCTAAAGAATTAATATTTTTCGCACTAAAATCTAATACTGTTAATATTTTACACTGCATGCCTACAATAAGTTGGAACACAATCTTCTAGATTAACAGTTTCAGAAAAACATTTCGCAGGTACTTTATGTCAATTAACTTGTATTTTCTGTTAGAAACTCGACAGGTTTCTTTGAACACAGTAAAACCTTTGACGTGACGCTTCAAATTGCTGACTGTGCTCGCGCTACTTTAAAAATATGCAAGGAAAATCAGTCACGTGTCCAAGTAAGACTGCATTTTATGTTTGCCTTTGAGTCATCGCAGCAGCAACGTACTCGTACGTCAACAAGTAATTGAAGTGATGGTGGAATTTTCCTAATGACGTCATAGCTTGCGTCATCTGCTGCTCTTCATCCCACTTCATTTCCGTAAGCTGCCGTGTTGCCCTGCTTCTTGCACTTTTTCTACTCAATTCAGCCCAATTTGCTCGTTTTCAGCTTGAAACTTTTTTTTGCGCGGTCGCGGCGTGTTGGCAGTGGCACCGTACCAAATATTATGAGGACCTCCAGTCCGTATGGCTGGCTGTAGTGGGCTACCTCATTTGGGTTTACTTCAGTTGTCCCACAGCTGTCGTCGTGAGTGGACGCGCATCGCTTGCGTGCGCTCATAGGCCTTGTTAGTTGAAAAAAAACTCAAGCACCCTCGCCCGTGTACACATCCCAACAGAGGTCAATATCTTCACTACTTTGAAACTTGTGTATATTTTTGTGCATTCATTCTGGCGATGAATATAGGGTTCCATATTTCATTTGGCCCAATTTGTATTATGACACTTTGCTTATAACATCACTAATTGGTATTGAATTTAAAGTAATTGAGCTACGATTACCCATTTCATTTATTTTAAAATATTATTTCATTGTGTTCCATTTGTTCAATGCTCTACTTTCTTAACAACATTCTACGTTCAGTCGGCTGTGAAGATGTAACTTCAACTATTGTATATTTAAGGATGGCTTCTAACAAGTTACCGTTTATTTTATTGTTTTGAATAAGTACGTACGATATACCGCACGATTTTGTCCTCTAATTTTGTTTTTACCTAAACTATACAATTATGGCGTACCTCCATATTTTGTATATTGCATGCCTACTAAAGTTTAATTTCTTGGATAAAAGTAAATTTTGCGTGTATAATCATTCAACAACTTAGTTCCTGGTTTGAGTTTTTATACTTTGAATAGTTGTGTAGTGTCCGCAAATATGTGTATTCCTGCATCTGTTATCAGCTTCAACGTATTTAAACGGAACCGCGTGTCTTTCCATTCTGGAGTTTTCAAGTCTGCTAGTCCAGGGACTATGGGAAAATTCCCTCGTTTTCGCAGAAAATTCTCCGTGTTCTTCGGCCGAATTTGAAGCATTCCCTGAGTGTCTCTTAGCTCGTCCTGAACGGGTTCTCGTTTTCTTCACGAAGTTTCAATTTGATTAAAGAAAAGAAGTTGGGGGCAATCAAAGTATTTGCAAATTAACGTTGGAGTCTCGCGTGAACCAAGGAGACCGTGACGTCGACTTCAGTTATTGTTGTTTTCAGTTGTAAATTAAAAAAAAACACCTCGGATCCTGACAAGTGCATCGATGAGATTTCTACCCGACAGTTGCGCCATTATCTGGTGAGTCCAAAGGATTCAGGGTTCATCTTACTTTTATTATAGCCTTTTCTCTGCGTTCTGGTGGATGTTCGCTGCCTCTGTAGCAACGTCGAGTAAGCAGTTTTTTGTCGAATTTATACTTGTCTTGTGTGGCTATTATGGTGGGCAGATTCGTGTAAAATAATGTTCTGTAATCGGTTTTGAAGCTTCGTTATTAGTTTCAAACTTTAAAACAGCTCTAGAAGCTTGAAGAATTTTTCAATATTAGTTCTTTATCATTTTCTTTTCGTTGTACTAGCCTACTGTGGTACATTTCTATGACGTTTTTCACTACACAACTTTATCATATTTTCGTAATACAGTATTCTTTATCCACTGCAGTATAGTGTGTCTTGTCCACTACATCACAGTATGTTTTGTACGCTACATAAGGCCCAGTATTTTTTTATATCCTACAGTTCAGTAATTTTAGCTTTTTTACAAGTCCCTGATCTCAACCGGTAACACGGCGAGAAGTGGGCTCGTAAATGTGAATTACGCTGTGCTGTAGTATAGAAAACACGCTCTTTAAATGAGCTTCTATTATATAGTTAATGTGTTTAGTTCCGTGTTTTCTTAGAGTTTGCTCGTTGCTCTGAGGGAATTTTATGACGCGATGTTTTGAAATTTTCTTGATTTGCACATTGAGATGTCAAGAGCACGGCATGTTTCACAAACGATGGTTTTTACGCATTTTAGAAAGTCGATTTTGTTGTACAACATTTCTTATAGAAGCAACAAAAAACGCTGCTTGTTGCCTAAATCCCTCCAAAATGCGTCGAACTCTTGAGGAATTTTTGAACTTGAAATTCTTCTTCGTTTTTCATTTTTGTCCCCAATTACTGTCCGAAATACTTAAATTACATGAAATAAAATGTTTTCGGTTTAGGCGTTAGTCCATTGAATGTTTTATCTTATGGATTTTTTGAGGCCTGAAGAAAGAAGAAAGTTAATTTCAGTTGATTTAATGCACGGCAATTTGTGTGGGAAGTTGCACCCAAGCATTTATTCTTCGTTCATTAAAAGCTTAAGATTCTGTTCTTGTGGGAAAATCTGGTGCAAAGAATTGAATCTCAAGACAAGTCTCCAGATGTCTTAATGTTCATTATTTTTTGCTTCGCAAAATAAATTTTCCAACAGCGCTTCTGGAAAATTTCTTTTGCAAACCATTGATAAAGTTTGATTGTGCTGTATTAATTTTATTGCGTGGTTTACTACTTCTTGTAATCCAAAAACTTGGACGTAATTAATCACTAATAATTGAGTAGTGTAATATACTTGGTAGTCTTTTCGCATCGCAGCATATCGCGATTTTTACTTTTCATATCTTAAAATGAACTATATTCTTGGTACACAATCAACATGTCATTCATTGTGTAAACGAACTGTCACTGTCTTTTTGACTTGTTTCATAGCTTAAATCGTTTATTTTTGTTGAAGTGAAGCAGCGACGGTATTGGTTCGTGGAGTGGAGAGGGATACCTTTCAGTCATCGCTGTGAGAGGCTCGCTGTTGCAACTCCATTACAGGAACCGATATTTGACCTCATCATGTGTCCTCAGCGAGCTTTGTCCTGTACCTCTTTTTATGGAAGCACCTTATCGTGCCCCCTCCAGTATTGACCACTTTGTTTTGTCGCTTCTCTTTATTTATTAGACTCCTGGTTTTGTTAGCACTGTAGTGTGCTGAGAACTTCTTTGCTCGCTTGCAGCCCTCGTAGCGCCGTACAAATATTCCTGCCGTCCAATCAAATGACTTATTTTATTTAACTTCAACGCTAAGTACAAGCTACTGCAAAATGATCTGACATATTTCTAGGTTCTGTAGAACGAATTGTAGATTCTTATTTTCTAATTGTACATGTAATGTTATTTTATTTTCAAACGCATTTTTTTTGTTCTCTGCTGTATTTTGCTTCTATTAAATGAACACATGTCAGATAAAATTAGCCACACCCTCTATACTACAAAGCTTTGATGCCGTGGTTTTTATTTTTATCCGCTTATAGAAAAGCGCTGACATTTCCGCATTTTTGCCGTATCAGATATTTTCAGTGTTTGCACGATGCTTGTTAGCGAGTAAGGTACAATTGGTGAAACACGGTAACTTTTTGCAACATTTGCCCTGTCTCAATATTATGATAGTTCCCCAACTACTCGTGTATCTCTTAACTTGATGCTCAAATATTGGCTCTATTGGACATTCTTATGCCATTTTTGCGGCGTGTTTCTGTTGAAGCGCGGGAATATTTTTTTATTTTTCGTCTTGAAGCGCTTCTTGTGTGTTTTTCTCTGCATATTATCACGCGTTTCTTTTTATTTGGATTTCAGTAATTTTAATAACTTAACAACTTTTAAAAAAAGTAATTATTCAAAATTTCAATGGACTATTTTAATTTTTTCGACTTAGTTTTTTGCTTCCTTTTTGGAATGCGATAAAGAAGCGTGTTTTTTGCAATTTGATCATGGAAATATGCATGAATTCCATCTTGATAACCTCGGAGCTCCAATCCATAATATTCTTTGTCAAGGAGCAGCGCTAGAAATACATGGTATGCTCTTAAATGTGGCGGCCTTGTGAATTTTTTCATTTTATTTCTGTCGAACGTATCGTTGACCATTACATGTAGATTATAGCCAGTCAAGCAGCTTGAAAATACTCAAAATTAATCCCTATCTTTCATGGGTGTCCAAAATGAGCTCGTTGCTAGTATACATTTAGACCTCGTGGCTCAGGTCTTTGTTTGAGCTTGCAAAGGTTATGGCAGCTACTTTGAGTTTGGTGTCCGTTTATTGCAGAGCTACATACGCCGCAGAGGCTAAGAACAACGCAGTACAGGCAATTGTCTTTCCGTGTGCGTGGGAGACTCTGCTTTTCTTGTGATTTATACAGCTCTTGTGATGAGTCTATCCTCGTCAGCGTAGGTTGGGTCATTTCTTCTAACATTTTTATATGTTACCAATTGTAACTCGTACTATCGTAAGAACCTATTCGATTGCATCGTTTCTATTAGAAGATCTCTTTTTACTGTTTTTTCATGGCTTTTATGCTCTTTTGTTGTAAATTACCTAATCCAAAATGATAACAGGCTGGTCCATGAACTCGCTACACAGCAAAATATTTCATTTTTAGATGCCTATTGTGGTTTTATATTACAGGCAAAATTTCCTCATTTTTTACCTGCCATTTTGTGTGTCCATGGCGCTATTGAGTTGTTGCTCGAGTTTCTTTTTACCTCGGACTCCATTTTTCTGTGATGCGATGTTCCCGCGTCCTTTTTCTTAGACCATTACAGGCTGATACGACCGAAGTTCAATGTTAGGCTGCTTTTATGAAGGCCACTGCCGTAAAGTTTGTTTAATGAAGCCCTGCACTGTCATGCTCTCACGAGATGTCAGCATTGCTCCTTGTCCCTTCTCATCTGAGATACTTCTTTAAATAATTCTGAACCCTTGCTCCAAAACAAAGGATTATTTATATTTCATTTACGCTGTGTTCCTTTTCTCGTTTTTCAATCCTACGAAATTGTTCTTTAATTACGGATTTAAATTTTCAATAAGTTGCTAATGAAAACTAATATCCTGCTATCATAAGGCGACGTTTTTTTGAGAGGATGCAAAGGAAATATTTTCTTATCGTGTGATTAGCTACGGCACTCGAGAATTTCTTACCCGTTCGTTTATTTAAGCGGAGAATTATCGTTAATTGTCCTAAAAACTGCCATACATATGCGAGGTGCATTCACGTTATAACACCTCCAATGTTTTTTCTCAGGACTAGAAAAGATAGAAAACATGCGGTTTGTTTTAAATACGCGTGCACTCATTTTGAACGCGTGACAATGGCAGCATTGTACGGCACACAGAACTCTAGCTGCATCGGCGAGAGTGAGGACTGATTTTGATGCTTAAAATGGTTACGTTTTCATTACGAGAATAGTGTGTAATCATTCATTTTCTCTGAGCGGTGTGATACCGATTTAAATTCATTGACAGGCGAGACATGTGGTGATAGTGTCATGGTTGTCTCTATGCTTCCGTGTGTGCAACGGTTCAAAGAATGCAGAACGTCGTGTGATGACAAACCAAGACAATCTCGGCATCACACCAGCTGGGTTAATGACATGATCGAGCGAGTGCAGAAAGTTGTGTTGTTTTGGTGTGTGTTGTTTTGGAAGATTGCCAAATGGGTGTGAAACACATCGCCTCTAAAGTTGGTATTTTCGTGGGATTTGGGCACACAATCCTGCTTGAAGACCTGAAAATAAGAAAAATGTCCTCCAGGTGACTGACACGAATGCTGACGGACGACTACAAGGCGCGTGGCATGTTGCCAGGCAATGTTGACCCGTGGTCACGGAATGTTTGGGACTTACTTTACATTGCTTATAACAATGAATGAGATGAATACCGTTTTTCAATCCTGAGACGAAGCGCCAGTCAGCTCAATGGAAGCACAGACAGATGACATACGACATTTTAAGTATCAAAAACAGTCCTCGATCTCGCCGCTGCCGCTAGAGTTCTGTGTGCCGTACAGTGCTGTCATCTCTGTCATGCCTTCATCACGAGTGCACGCGTATTTTAAGACAAATTTTATCTTTCTAGTCCTGAGAGAAAACATCTGAGGTGTTATAACCTGAATGTATCTCGTCCATTGGTTCAATATCATTAAACTTCGACATGTGACAATAGTTATGTATCACGATCAGATATTCATAAGTTGGTTGTAATTCGAAAAACACAGTTAATAATCTTTAATTTATTCGAAATGTCACCGAGCTGGAGATCTGAGCCAATTTTGCAATGAAGATGGAGCGGAGTCGCATTTTTTCATTTTCCCCCTCACCTTTATCTCTGCATCAAGACGTAGTCCCGTACGTGCTGGTATTCTGTTGCCATTGCTGTGTGACTGCATTTATTGCGGAGCAGTTTTGAGGCAGAACCGTTTGGTTCTGCTTCAGTTAGAACAGAAGATCGAACAACAGCATTTAGAGAAAACAGGTTTTACTTACGGTTGAAGGTAAGGTAGAAGAGTTCCGATGTTAAAATTGTTAGGTTCTACGTAAGGTAGAAAATAAGACAGAGTAGTTCTGAGGAAACATTGTTAGGTTCTACCAAAAGTAGAAGGTAAGGTAGAACATAAGTCCTGCGATGCCTCCATTGGATAGTCGTGACGACTACGTTGACCTTTACTGGTGGAAAGTTGCCATGAATATTTTACAACACCGAATTTTATAGTTTCATGGGTCCAGCTAAAAATTCAGGTTATAGGCCGACTTTCACTTGAGGGTTGGGGTTCAGAAATTTGTTTTTTATTTAAGAATCTTGATGGAGCAAATTACAACACAAAAATTAATCTTCGACTTGTATTTTTACGGGTAGCCCTTACTTGTATTTTAATGTGTATACATAGCGATTAGTGTGAAGTGTGTATGTATATTTTTTTCAATTTTTAACACATTTTAGGGAGGTGATCATAAAATTGTCTACGTCTAATTTCAACAGACGTAGATCATATAATACATACAACGGACTGAACACTTGAACCGAGCGTTTCTTCAGCGATCTGCAAGTTCATTGCCAAGGAACTTCATTCAGTCCTGTGTAGGCCATTGTCATTTTTCAAGTACAGGGTGCGGCAACATAACTTCCTTTTATTCAAAGTAAAGCACTTTTATAAAAGGAAGTTATGTTACTGCATCCGGTATTTCGGAAATAATTCACTGTAGTTCAATATTCTTAGTGTTTCGTGCATAGTATGTGCGGGATAATTTGCGTAGTACTTCGTTAAAATAAAAACTAACTTAATCCTTGGAGAGTTGAGCAGTATTTTGAGAGCGTCATCTGCAGCTTAGCATCTCAGCAACAATGTGCAGGTTTGTTGCTGTTAATTTGAGCAGTATTTTGAACGTGAAACATGACTGGAGTCGAGCTATGAACAGGAAGACTCGAGAGAACAGGTGTCGTGTTCACCTCACAGCTCTGCTATGTGATGCCTGCAGTACAGAGTGCCAGCTCGAGGAGCGTTTTAGCTCTCGCTCTCTTCAAGTGGTGCTTCTTTTGCACGGTGTCCGGTGCTCCAATGCTGGTTTGTGCTGGTTTGTTGTCCGGCTTGTGCTGGTTTGTGCTGGTTTATTATCCGGCTTGTGCTGGTTTGTGCTGGTTTATTGTCCGGCTTGTGCTGGTTTGTTGCCCGGCTTGTGCTGGCTAGTTGCCCGGTTTGTGCTATTTTGTTGCGCTTTCAATCACCCTTTCTTTGGAATATTTACTGATGCCTTTGATTGGTATTCATAAATTTTCTATTTGAGCTGTCGGGGCATGTTTGTATTGACTTCAATGACCTACTAAGTTAAACTGCACAGAAACATCCTGTCAAGTATATTACTGTTGAAGTACCATCTCTTCGAAGCAAATAGTTGCTTTTGAATGTAATACTTTCGTTATTAAAATAGTTATATTCCGAGACCAAAGTTTTTTTAAAGCATTCTACAAAGTTTTGGTTATCGAGTCCAGAATTACTGGCTCTCGAACTGTGTGCATTTGTGTTAGTTCAAAACTATTAGTACAGGGTATGGCTTTATAACTTCCTTAACCCTCTACCGCCGTATGTCACTCACGGGGAACATCAGAAAAAATGCTAATTATGTTAAAATTATATTATATGTGAGCAATATGAGGTTGCTACTAGGTTTAAACGCGGCGGCATCATACAGCGTCGTTATTTTGGCTGCCTGGCTCTCAGCGTGCTTCATTGCATCAGTGTACAGACGGTCTTTGTGAGCTTAAACGTAGAAACTAGAAAAATAAATTCGTCGCTAAAGGGTTAACACACTCATTGCAGTTGCCTAGCCGGTGCAAATCTTTACTTTGTACATACAGTCACTAGAAAGCTTTGAAAAAATTACAGAAGCTAACCTGAGTGACCCGGTGGGTCATACCGCAATGAATGTGTTAAAGCAAA
This sequence comes from Trinorchestia longiramus, assembly GCA_006783055.1. Lineage (NCBI taxonomy): Eukaryota > Metazoa > Arthropoda > Malacostraca > Amphipoda > Talitridae > Trinorchestia > Trinorchestia longiramus. The sequence goes on from VCRD01000476.1 coordinate 26,445, forward strand.
GCGATCTGAAAAAAAGTAAGTTATGTTGTTGCACCCTGTACTACATAAAAAGTACATAATTTATCTCTGTACTGCATAAAGGCTTCATAAACTGGTGCTTGAGTCCGACGCCAAAACTTTGTGTCTCACTAGTTCAATATATCAATTGAATTGTTTGCTCATCTAAGGTTTTTCAATCATTTTATGTCTGAAAACTGCATTTCTTTTTAAAATTTATTTCTAAGTTTAAATTTGTCACTGATGTTGAAATGCCTTTAACTCTCTACTCTTCGGAGTAGTTGGAGTGAATTATAACCCTTTAGCGACCAAGTGGACTATTCGGTCGCCTTTCACGGTCTTTGGGAGAATTGTTCTAATAATTAAACGGTGAGCAATATGAGGTTGCTACTAGGTTTGAACGCGGCGGCATGTTACAGCGTCGTTCTTTTGGCTGCCTGGCTCTCAGCGTGCTTCATTGCATGTGTACAGACGGTCTTTGTGAGCTTAAATGTAGAAACTAGAAAAACAAATTGGTCGCTAAAGGGTTAATTCTAATAAATATTTGCAAAACGAGTTCACCTGAACCATTTCCTAAAGTCAATCCTAAACTTAGTTTTGATCATATTTCAACCGTGCGACTCTGAGGTACGTGCTAAATTAGACGAAGTTTTCAATGATAAGTTCACTATAATAAGTGCTATGTTTGTATCAGCTCAATACAACATGGAAGAGAATAAATCTGCAAAAATATCGTTAATAGTTGAGCTATAATGAAAGAAATCAGCTCATATATGAAAACCTTTCCTCACTGTCATACGTGAGTTGTTTGTCCGTTTACAGACGGGACTTCATTCACTGTGATATCCTCACAGCACAGCTGTCCCTCGTCTTGTTCGTCACGGTACTGGGGAGAAAGCGTTCGATTTTTCAACTGATTCTCAGCGCGCTCGTTAATAACATGATGGCAAATTTGATGGTCTTGACCGCATCTGGTGCCTCGGTAGTGCAGTCTCCCGTGGCTGGCACGTGTGATGCCGCCTCCTCATGCATAATTCTGACCAGTAATTAGGCTCACCAGCCTCCTCTCAGACACGTCCCGACAGTTTTCCTCTACAAAAACTGCCTTATCAA
>VCRD01000476.1:27938-41446 GCA_006783055.1 Trinorchestia longiramus
GCATACAAATTTTGACGTTGATCGGAAACAGTTAGTGCAGAAGGAAAAAGTCTAATAATGTACATTATACTTTTAACGTTCTATAACATACCTTTATAAAAGTACAATAAAGAAAGATGAAGAAGTAGTTTCTCAAATGTTTTCGAGAATAATGCCGCAATGATTTCTCGACGTGTACCGACTGTTCTCGACCAGAGAGAGTAGTTCTGATACTGTCGACGGTGCTACAATGCACTTACGTATGATGACACTTGATATTTAATTGTGGAATTTTCACAGGAGAACGAAAAAGCGTATTTCGCTTTGATGACTGATCTTTTGATCATTTTTTTGTAACAGTTTCACGTCCAGTAGTAGTCGTCTTTCCAATGCAGCGTTTCTCAAAGTGGTCCGTACCGGCCCCCTGGGGGCGTTGAGGAAATGCAAGGGGGCGGTAGGAGGGTACGCCTTGAATGGGGGGCGTATATTACTGTATAATATACAGTAATATAATCATTAGGGGGCGGTGGAAAATCAAATAGTGTCCTAAGGGGGAAGTAATTGAAAAAACAAAAAAAATTGAAAACTCAGAACTTCGTTTGGCAGTTTAGAAAGTATAATACATCAACTATTGTAATAGTTTTTCCGTGTGTCGTAACTAGTTATTGTCATATCACATTATTTGCGTTATTTTAGGGACGTTGTTCATCGATGTTACCTTGTGCACTAGTGTACGTTTTTTATCTGGTCTTGTCCGTACATAATTATGTCTTGTTTTTAAGAGGCTTATAAGTTGTAATTCTTTTTCGAGCAGACACAAATGCTCGCTTTTTCACTGAGTGCCTTCTGACATTCACTTGACGATTATGTCATGTGCCATCATGTTTCTTTCTTCAGTAAGCTATTTTTGCATGTTAATGGTGCTTATGCTGTGAAACGTTTCGTTTAGCTATTGAATAGTGCATGCAATTTACGTGACCAAAAAGATATCTTCTGCCTTATTAGTGTGTATTGTTGGCTCCATGTTCCCATAAAAACTTCGAGGGTTCTGCATTTTATCCTTGTTTCAAAGATATTTTTGTTAACGATGCAATACTCGCGTGGCTGCATTCATAGTACGTGTGTATTGGCTGTTTCGCATATTTTCCAATTTCAATAACTTCCGCATTGGTTTCTACATGATCGCTCCTGGTCGATACTATCTCTGGTGTTTCGAAATGTTGATGTGGACGCTCTCTTGCGCCTCAGTTATTGAGGCTGATACTTGAAATTCTACTCATGGTCTCGAGGTCGCATCTCGCTTTGTCCTCATCATTATGTTGCAGATTATCTAGAGCAGTGTTTCTCAAAGTGGTCCGTACCGCCCCCCTGGGGGCGTTTAGGAAATGCAAGGGGGCGGTAGGAGGGTACGCCTTGAATGGAGGGCGTATATTACTGTATAATATACAGTAATATAATAATTAGGGGCGGTGGAAGAAAAAAAACTTTGAGAAACACTGGTCTAGAGCGTCATGGTTGCATCTTTCCTCGTCATCTCATGCGTGCCAGAATATTCAATTCCTTGAATTATGTGCCGTAATTATTGCAAAGTCTCTCGCTAAGGCTTATCAAGAGTGCGCGTGTTTACTGTTCATGCTATTAGTTGTTCTAAGTTGCTTGAACCATCACAGATCATTGAGCTTGTTAACTACAGCAGAGTTATGGCTTAGGATTCAACTTGGAACTGCTGTGTGTGTTAAAGTCAATTTGCTGCTAGAACTGATTCACCTCAATTAACCTTTAAATTAGTTAGTTGAAATTTTAAGAGTTTGTATTAAAATTAATGCTGCAAAATTATTGATACTTGTCTTTTCAAACAGTTATGCAATTAACTCGTAGTAGTGTTGACGTTCGTTTTGGGTTGAATTAATTTTTGGGATCCTGTATATCCAGCTGTGTGGTGGATGGTTCCTTATATCCAGCTGTGTGGTGGATGGTTCCTTATATCCAGCTGTGTGGTGGATGGTTCCTTATATCCAGCTGTGTGGTGGATGGTTCCTTATATCCAGCTGTGTGGTGGATGGTTCCTGATATTCAGCTGTGTGGTGAATGGTTCCTGACTGCAATGAACATACGTACATGTACATCACTATCACTTCCCTGTACAGTTATGCATGTTTCTCCTTCAAATGTTAAGAAATAGCAGTTTTCAAACTATTTTAGAAGTTACTGGCGAGGCGGTTTTTAGCATTTTCTAACATCTTTGGCCATCACTGCAGTGCTAGAGTTAGCGTCAGAGAACATCACACAAATACAACAATGAAGGCGTCACTGTAGTCCAGCATGGATGCTGCATCACTCTGCAGTTACCACCTCACTTCTAAGAAGCCTGCCACGTCACTCAAGTACCAGACAATAATGGATGCTATGAAGGTCCTGCGTGTACGTGCATGCATGTATGCGTCTGTGTGCGTGTATGAATGTGTGTGTAAACCGGCGTTACCCTGCCCTAGCGACGCCGGCTAACTTTAGCCATGTTTATCCTGCCAGGGCTGGCAAACAGCGTCCCGTCGTCCTCCTTTCTCGGCCCTTTAAGCCCTACAATCACTTGTATCCTCATTGCGCTGCGCATCAATTACTGATTTCCCCTAATTTGGTGGCGGACCTCGCAGTTTCCGTTGTTGCTCTTCCTTATAATTGAAGGGTGGAAAGCACTAGTGGACTACTTGCATTTTTTCCCACAGGAGAAAATACAAGTTGTCCACTAGTGCTGTCCACCCTTCATATAGTAAACTACTGGATCGTAATCGCCTCTGTCTGCGCTGTGTTAGCGACAGCACGGGAGTGGACTACTTGCATTTTTTCCCGTGGAAAATATATTATATTTACCATGGGAAAAAATGCAAGTAGTCCACTAGTGCTTTCCACCCTTCAATTGTCTGCTGGTCATAGACTGACCGCGCCAAACGTGCTAAACTCGATTCTTTTCTTCCGTCTCTTTGTCTCTTCGCAATCTTGTCTGTTCGCGCTCTTATTTCCGTGAGAAATTGTGTTTTTCTTATCTATCTTCGCATCCGCCGTGCGAATTTTTAAATTATCTCGTATTCCTCCCAAAGTCGTAAGATTTTTGTGCTTCTTTCTTATACTAAGTTTAATACAGGTTAAATTATCGTTCTTTTTAAATTCTAAAAAAAAGCTAAGCTATTCTCAACTTCAACCTCACTGTAACGTAAGTGTTGTCATTTGATTTCATTTCTTTTATCTTGACTTTCATCATGTAGCTTTTGTTCGTGCTTCCAGCCGATGTCTGTGTGCGTACTCGCTCATTTTCTTGAAGTATCATTTCTTTTTGATGTTACTAGGGTTGTCTTACCCTCCGAGCTCAACTTTGTAGTTGCTTTATGGTGAATTGATTTTAAGCCCTCAATGCGTATTAAAGTAATGCATAGCGTACATAAAAATGCACACCAATAAATTTCATACACAAGGATCATACGTGTTCAGTTTTTCTCTGTTCCGTTAAATATGTACGGTGACCCGTGGAATACGTATATTTTAGGGTATACTCTGACCAAGTGATTTCATAGCTTCTTAACTTTTTGGGATGTATGAAATTTAATTAGTGTGCATTTGTATGTACGCTATGCATTAATGAGTTAAGTCTACATGCTGCACACCAATATCGTAAACTTGAAGTGCTTCTCGAAAAGAAGGTTGCGTTTGATCCACTCGAGTTCAGTTTCGCCAGCGCATTCTAGTAATTTCTTGTGGATTTGGGCATGCTGCCGAGTTTATTTTTTCCCTTCGATCGAGCCTTTTGAATGTAGAAATTACCCTTCAGCGTAATTGAATTTTTTGATCAACAGTTGATGAAAGACTTCTCTTCGTCCGTCTCCTATTTTTTTGTGAAATCCTATTACGTACAGCTCTTGATTTCTTCCTTTTTAGTTGTATGTGGGACGTATGATTTTCTATGGATCCTGAACGGTTGCATAAATGCATCAATAATAATAATTGACATCTTATGCGTCAAAGTGACGTGCGACCTCTACGATTTATTCATCTGCCTGTTGTAGTTGTTGTAGATTTCATAGTACTGCAGACGCCATTAAAGTTTTCGTCTTGTTCAGTTTAGAGCACGCGGGTTCTGTCAAACAAATTCTATACAACTGATTCTGTACTAACTTGAGAGCACGAAGGCGTCGTGCCTTTTGTGCACCGTTTGAGATTGGCTCTGTGCCTGCTATTGCTAGGAAAAGGTATGCACAGAAAAAGAAATCGCCGATTTAGCAGCTTCGGTTTAATAGAATAGGCCCTCCTTGCTAACTGCGATCGTACAGTTCATTTCTCTCGGGTTCTTAGCGCTTCAATTTTATGTTAGTCCGTAACAATTTAAACAGTTGTTGCTTCGAGTTCAGCTGTCATTTTTTTCAATTTGACCCATATTTCTTTCAGATATTCACACGCGCGTTCCGGTGGTCCGTATTTTCCATTCAAATTCATTTGACTGTTAAGATGAATTGGTGCTACAGGCTTCCGAAAATAAATTTACTTCGGCCTATTTAAGATGTTCTACCCGATCTTTGTCCTGAATGTATAACGGAAAAATTACAAAGATCAGAATGGCTGAACCGTCACCGTGTTTACAATATTAGCGCTTGTTTCCATACATTTCGTTTCCAAATCGAGTTTCTATGTTGAAAATCAGGAAATTGGTAGTATTCTGACATAGCTCGCTGGGCAATGCTACTAATTTACTTGTGGTATTTCTAGATGGCGAACCAAAGTTGTTTTCGGAAATTGTCTTCCCTGCGTTTGTTTTCGATATGTTTGTTGACTGCCAGGGCTGCAATCTCATTGCCCCTGTTTGTTCTGAGAGATCTCATCTAAACGCTGAAAATTTCAAATATTGGTCTAACTGTAACGATATTATGTAATATTCTTGCTCGAGTGCACATCATCATAATTAATTGCGAACACGACTTGAATATACTTGAATTTTTCTTCAATCATGTGTCATTTTCGCTAATCATGACAATGTGCTCGAATTACGTTGGGAGTATTCAGTGCGTTAAGTAATGCAAATTTTTCCTTAATTGATCGTGTTTGTAATGTGTGCACATTGTGTAGTCTTGATTTGCTAACCACACGAAGCATTCAATTATCCTTTCTTTATTGCACAGTACTCGTTCATGTTTAGTTCATTGGCTTTAATAGAATACAATAGAATGAGGCTATAGGAACGAACCTTCTGGCCCATTCTTGGGTCGGATAATTACTTCGATAATTATTCGGTTACCCAAGTCCCATGCCGTAATTCTAGCCGCGTCAACCATGGCGGCAGCGGGATTCGAACCCGATTCGCTCACCAGTCGACCAAGCTGGTGGTAATAAACTCTTTAATATACTTATAAATTTTCACTTCGCACGTGTCTTATGATTGAGTGGTTCTTTCACCATTCGTCAGAAACTAAGTTACAATAACACGATAGTCATGGTGTTCAGAATAGCACTCAAATTCGTTTTCTCGTTTGGTTTCCTAGGAGCTAATCAACCAATTTTCTGAATTAGAGAAAGATATAACGAGAAAATTTTCTGAGTGATACCCTCTGTTAATTGTGCTGTCAGTTTAGATTGTCTCGTCGTGTGTAATTCTTACTTTAACCCTTTCAAGTTCATACGTTTGATGGAAAGAAATGTGTAACATGCTCAAAAACTTATAGATTCATAGGGATATTCCCTACAGTTATGATTTTGGTCCGAATTTTGAGCTGCTGCTAAGTACAGGAACTCAATTTTAAAAAGTGTTATGCTTTCTATACCACGAAGCATTAAACATTACCTCTTCGAAGGTATGAAATGTGTACAACCTGACATAAATGGGTCAAATCGATGCTTGCAGAATGAAATCACGTCGCGTTAGTCCACGGAAATAACTCCTAATGTTTCATTATCCTTAGATTGCAGATCAACTTTATATATTTTTTACGTGAACTTAGACATTAGTTTGTGAAGCGTGAAACGTTTCTATATGAATCATTTTTAAAATGTCAAAATATTTTTGTATAAATCAGTAGTAAAAATTGAGTTTTGACACAATTTTTGGGGACATTTTTAATCGAGATATTTCAGATTTTCTCAATCGACCTAGAGCTTAGGCGGACACAAGTCTGACGTCCGCGAAAGCGAATATTAGAACTTGCTCAGAATCACAGAGCCTACTTGAGAGTAGTCGTAATGTCAGGTCATGAGTGACACACTGAGGTGTTGAGAAATAATGAGAAAATCATGCAAAAACATCGCTAGTAACAGAGACTGGTACTCTGCTTTAGGAAGCTCTTTCGCTTGTGAATGCATTGTGCAGAAATGAATTATGTGTTGAATGGTGTCAGCATGTATTAGGGGCAGAAGAATCTCATGTCTTTAAGACCTCAAGTTCTCAATGTAGGTCTGTAGACGTCCTTCGAAATGGTTCATCTTCCCGAGTTTTTTCGTGGTGAAAACAAGACGAGGTTGTCAATCTCAATTCTCTAGGACTTCAAACTTGCTTTCCTAATTATATTTGAAATAAAATTTATCACCAAATTCACACGGCAGATGATTCGGAAAAACATAACAGCGAAACTATATTTGAACATCCATTGTGTTCGTTGTCTGTGGTGGTCGTAACATTTTTTATTATTCTTGAGCCCAGCATTAATGTTGTAAACTTGCTCTGTACGGCGCCTGTGTTCCAAGCATCCAAACTATATTTTCCTGTCGTCGTAGTGGGAGCACGATTGAAACAGTGCTGCATGTACTATAGTACTTGCGACTTGGTGTGCAACTGTGGTTCAATTAGACCTCGTAACGACAGCATTCAGTTTAACATTCACTGTTTTAGGCACCAGCGATAATTATTATTGCCCCATGGTACTGCGTGCTCGTTCGTCCGTGCCATGTTATCTGTCGCTCGTACCGCTCGTTCCTATAAAGAGTAACTATTTATATCTTTGAAGTTCGCTTTTCGTTGAGCTTTGAAGTTTATTTGCCTCATGCAGCAGGTGCTGCATCTTCTCGATGACTCCACCTGGCCTGTCTGTCCCTAGGCTTCTTAATGCCGATGGCAGGCACTGATAGTTGGCTCATAGACTGTATTACTGATTCTCCATCGCAACTAGGTTTTATTTTTATCTCGTACACATCAGGGTTAGTGGTTGTGGTTTTGTTTCGCAACTCACCTGCCAGATGATGATAATAAGGTACGAGTAGTTTGTATGCAAGTTTATCTGAAATTTTGTATTCCAACACTTCCTAATTCTAATTTAATGATCTGCTACCAATGATTTCATCAACATCGTCAATGACCTGAGCTCTTCTTATTTTTACTTTTAAAACGATTGCTGCATAAGAATTGAGCGTTAACAAATGTCATTAGAGTTTCAAGTGACAGCGGAATAGCATTCTGGAGCTAACGTTCAAACGCTCACAATAGAACATTAGTGGCGCCAAGCGCTGCTACTGAAATCATCATTTCTTTGCTACCTGTTTCAGGTTGCTGTAATGTTAACGAGTGAATACAAAGACGAGGTACTTTAGAGTCACACTAACGTGCCATTGCTGCAGCACCTTACTCGTGTAAGACTTTCAAAAAGATTCACTTTGTTAGACCTGTATACGTTGATTGCTACGCTGATCATTGTTCTATAAAGATACCATTGAAATTGAACTCGTCGCAGCACTTCTTAATGGTACACTGACATGGACGCATCTACAAGGTAGTGCGACATAAAGTGATGTTGTCTCATACAGGTACCAAGGCTGCACCGGTAAGTGATACTCTGGATAGCAGCCAACAGCTGTTGTGGTATTCAGTGCGTCTCTTCCTTCCCCCTACCTCCCCGCTTCTTATTTTAGAGCAGTTTTTTATTTTAAACTAATGATATTCAGCATGTGACTTCTTGTATCATGTTGCTTTCCAAAACCTGCGTTTGTGTTCATTTGTTTTCATTTTTCTGGCTTGATAGTTAACGTGCACATCAAATTTTTTATTCATTTTTTTGATCAATTATTACCCAATCATTTGGTTTCCCCACGAGCGTACGCTGTTTCGAAATTGTCGCAGCCAAAAAAACAAGTTTGCGCTGGTTTACCAGGAGTTATCCAAACATTCCACGAAACTAGAATCCGAGTCAAATGCGTGCGTGGTTTTGTGTATATCTGGATGTTGTTATAAATACCCGTGTTCTGGAACAGTTCCTTCATGCACTTCGTAACACAGTCACCATGGTCTTCCTTTCATGGTCTTCCTTTTTACGCTTAACGGAATCTCGCTGAGTTTCAGAGCCCTTTTGTTTACGCTACTTCATGTGGTAAATCTTGGTTGAAGAATTCCTAAATTTATAAAATTTTGAGCTCTATGTTTTTTTAATTGCATGTCTTGACAGGTGGCGTTTTTTAATTTACTCGCTGGCTCTGGCACTTAGCTGTGCTCATATGTTGCTCTCTCATCTAGCATAATGTGTCGCCTCGATGCAATCTCTGTGTTCCCTATCTTGCGATGTGCCTTTTTTATTTACTCGGCAAGCTTTCAACTCTACACGGACATATGAAGCGATGCATCAAGGGCAGCTGTGAGTTTTGTGGCGCTTATAGCGCTGCACTTGGCTGATACAGCTGCTCTTGTGCGTCAGCCGGTGTAGATGCAACTGTTGCAGCTGTCGCTCCTTCATCAAACTCTGTTCTGGGTTCTAATTTTCGCTGCCAGCTTCTCGGTATTGCTCATTTCAAATCATTTTTTTTTCGTCCTTGTGTCAATGCATTCCGATGAGCGTGATTAAATTTGGTAAATGAAGGCATTATCGAATGTGAACCATTTTAGTGTGTCACATGAATTCATAAGCAACTGCATTAATGCAGCTTTCATTTTAATATATCCTATATTTTGGATATAGTGCACTAATGTAACGTTGATTTTACTTTGTAGTTCATGTTACTCTTTAATTACTTCACTCGAAATTACACGCTGTCGAGAATCTGATTTTAATTTACTAAACGTCTTTGAAATACGTCTATTTTTTAATCACCTTAGTCGAAATCTCGGTGTATTGTGCTGCGAATGTTTTGTCGAATAGGCGTCACATAAATAATTTATGCATGAATCCAGTGGGCTATTGTGCAGTTATCTGGGCTATTGTGCAGTTGATGCTGTACCATCTTTGTCTCTGAAATGTTCATTGGCCTACCCCTAACTCTGTTTAACACGTTGACTCCGATTGCCTGATTGGTGTGAAACTTCACTTTGTACGCATAGTCACTAGAAGGATCTGAAAAAATTACAGAACCTAACCTAAGTGGTACACATACGTACCACTTCGGAGTCAACGTGTTAAGCACTTGGGAACTGTTTATAAAATCTCTTCATAATAATGCCACTCGTGGGATTCCGTGCAATGTATCAGTGATACAGAGAGAGTTATAGTGTACAGTGGTAACCTCGAAATACGAATGTCCTAACTTACGAATTATTTAACATACGAATGGTCATTTGATTCAGATTTCCGCCCAACATACGAATGCTTTTTGGTTCAGATTTCTGTGGGCAGAAATCTGAATCAAATGACCATTCGTCTGTTAAATAATTCGTAACTTAGACATTCGTATTTCGAGGTACCCCTGTATATATGTCTTAAGGATGCCGTTGTCAGTGACTCAGGGAGAATTACGTACAGGGTTAAGTCTACTCTTTAAACACCACTCGTGTCGTAGTGTTTAGTGTTTAACAGTTTTTGATGAAACTATTTGCTCCCACTGGAGTGTTGAATTTCTCCACTTTACGAAATTTGCGAATAACTATAGTGTACATCTGCATGTATTCTGGATACCTATTCTACAATCATTTTTTAAATTGTCATCATGAGGAAATGCTGAATGCCTTTCATTAAAACACTTGTCGAGTTGTAGTGATAACAAAATCGCAAGTTTAATCTAATTATGGGTCCTAACGTATAAAACTATCTTGGGACTTGGAAAAATCATGGACTTTGATCTCAACTGACGTTTAGTGCTGAGGTGGGTAGACGGACTGCGGTACAGGAACAAAAGTTTACCACCAGCTTGGTCGACTGGTGAGCGAATCCGCATGCGAGCGGGAAGACCCAGGTTCGAATCCCGCTGCCGCCATGGTTGACGCGGCTAGAATTACGGCATGGGACTTGGGTAACCGAATAATTATCCAAGTAATTATCCGACCCAAGAATGGGCCAGAAGGTTCGTTCCTATAGCCTCATTCTATTCCATTATATTCAACCTCGTGCAGGCAACTTCAAACATCTCAACCTTGACGTGTCTCTTCACCTCTAATTTGAATTGTGTAGTCAGAATTGTAATTGTCTCAATTGCAGTCTCTCCTGTGGGCTGTCTTCAAGAAAGAACATTTTGATTTAGCACTGCAGCGTATAGTCAGATCTTAATGTGACAGGTCTTTTAACTAATTGAATGAAAATGTTGACATTCATAATAAAGTTGTATGTAGCGTTCGTTGTAGTGGTGCTCCAATAATTTACGCTCATGTCACATTTAATTTAGCTCGAGTGCACCTGCAGCTCGTTCCTTATCTCTCTTGAATCCGCGAACAATCAAGAATAATTGTATTATGTGTAGGATAAAAAGGGGAGAATGCCATGAAAGTGGTCTTTAATTCGCTTGAGTCGTTTGCAATGAAAAGTCTTGATGTCACAGTTTGCAAATGGGATTTACTCCTGACTGATTTCATGATTTATAGTTGGAAAATGATAGTAGAGTGATTTAAAAAAGTATATCTATTCAGGATGATTTTTTTCTAATTTCAGTGACGATATTACATGAAAAGATATTTCAATTTCAAGATAGTGTTAAAGCAATGAATATTTCGAATATTTTATCAATGCTCAATTTATCAACTGAAGGAAATATGAAGGGTGTCACGAAAAACTTATTCTCGTTTAATGCCCATTGTTAGTATACTTTTTAATTTGTATTTTTTTGTAATAATACAAGTCTGAAAAGCCCAATTAAATGAAGTACCTTTGCTGTTAGTAAGCATTTTTGCACGCTGTGCAGGAATAATAAACGTGTGGGGATTCAAAAAAAAACGAGTACAATTTTTGGAACACCTTGTATCGTGTCACTCATTGGACACGTCACGTCACTTATCGTCTCATCTCATGACTATTTTCAGTTGATAAATTTTTGCATAAAAGCCTCTGGAGTCGGCGCTTCACTCTGAATTATAAAAAGTTCACGTTTTATTGTTGAGTTCAAGACAGTTGGTGATTCGAGAAGCTGTAATTACTTCAAGGCGCCCACGGTGCGCTGTTCCTCGAATCACGTGTGTGTGAGCCGGTTGTTTCTCATCGAGTTACTTGCCAGGCTTGAGTTGGTCTATTACGTACGAGAATAATCCACCTGCTCATTTCGAGACGTGCAGTTTAACAAAGACGCCAGAACTAAATCGCGATGGTGCTTTTCTTTTTGCGGAAAACTGATATACCAATTGGGCCCAAAAAGTCCTCGTGGTTGTTTGAATTATTCTTTTCTATGCTTCGATGGTCTTCGGTAGTCTTGAACCTTTTCGTGCCAGAACTCTTTTCATGCACACTGGTGACGGTGTACGTGTTATTTTAGTTACCAATTTTAGTATTATGATCAAAGTGTTCATTTTTTGTCATTGTTTTATTAACTCTAAGACATTCTCGGGATTTGTTTATGGCTAGTGTTCGCCAATATTACTATCAAGCTCAGGAAAAAGTTGAATAAATTCAAGCAAACACTTAGCATTTTCACCCTCGAAAAATTTCAGATAAGGAAGTTAATACGATATGCTGATGATATCTGAAAACCTTGTTTATCGAGCTTGAAAAATTAGAAAACTGTTGTTTGAAAATATAAAATTGTGCCAAGTGCATAAGGGATGGAAGACACAGCGAAGCAGCTGCTGCCCGCATACCACAACCAATATACTGATACTCACAGAAGTCGTCTCGACATAATATCGTAAATTGTGAGAGACCTTGTCAAGCTGCGTAAAATATGAGGCCTTTAATGTGAGCTGTTTGTTTGTCCTCCTTGTGGCTCGAAATTTTCTCAACGAGGCAGCGATAATGTTCTCCATAAAATATGACGAGTTTACTCACATGAAGCAAATGCTTACGAAATGTGAAGTACGTGCTCTCGAGCCCAGTCTGCTCGCTAGCGTTGGCAGGTATGGAAAGAGGTTTAACAGCAGGCGCGTAGTATTTTCTCAACGATCTTTATTCTTAAAGTGCATGCTCGAAAAATGCTTAAAATAAGTGAAATAAGTAAACAAATAAAATAAATGTGGCGACTTTGAACTGTGTTGTGAACGCTTCTTTATTTATGTGTAACTGTTGGAATGGGGACGGGCGTGTGAAATCGTTGTGAGCGATGCATAGGATATCCGAGTCCTACTGTCGTAAGGGAGAGATCTTCCTGTTGCTCCTTCACTTTAACCAATACGTGTACTCATTAGTGGCGTCTTCAGTTAACAACCCAGTGATAGTCTAGCGTCCAACAGGAATTTGAGTTCATTTCAGCCTAACACAGATCCAGATTTGTTTCTGTATCTCCCTCACTTCTTTCTTCTGAGTTGAGTTTCAGAGCAAGGATTTTGTTTGTGTGTCTTTCATCTTTGGAATGGCCTCTGTTGTTCTTCATCTACTTCTTGTACGATTGTTCTTTCTTCTTACGATCGTCTTGCTTTATACTTTTGTTCCTTTAGTGACAATTTTCCTCTTCTGCTCTGTATAATTTTATAATTTTCCTCTTCTGCTCTGTGTAACGGACTGTGTCGACCGAGACGTTAGAACTTCAGCCACTTGTATTCACTTTAAATTGAAGTATCGTCAACTGTTTGTGCATGATTGAGGGGCCTGTACGTGATTGGTGCCTTAACTTTAGACGGCATGGCACTTGGTAGTAGCCCAAGAATGAACCAAACTGCTCGTTCCTAGTGCCATGTTTTATGTTATCCTAAGTTTCACTATCATCTTAGTTCACTGGTAACTGCTGTGACGTCCTGAATGCGATGGTACCACTGCGCATCTAGGCTTCGTGTCTTAGATATTCAAATGTTAAGACGAAAATGGAAAATATTTAAGGCTCTATTAATTTCTTGTTTTTTCTATCTTGAAACAAATTTTGAACAGCTTGTTTAACCTGTACATACTAATTCGTTGCTTGTTCTCTTGGGGTAACTTTATTAAGTAGTCAAAATATTTATTTTATTGACCCTTTCTTTTCTAGCTGTAACCTCTTCCAGGGCTTTATCAACCATGAGTTGATGATCTATAACATAAGACTATAATCATGATTTAAATTCACAAATTAATATAAAAATATAAGGCAGACGTGAAATAATAATCGCTTCAAAATCAAGGATGAAGCCTGCATATTCACAAATGATGTGTGTGGCTTCCAGCATTAGCTTGTAGAGGTAGCGTGTACCTGGCCCTTCAGAACATCCCTGCCTAATTCTTAGCGTGTACCTGGCCCTTCAGAACATCCCTGCCTAT